>JAXIVJ010002802.1:15000-92500 GCA_036785665.1 Chirona hameri | reverse complement strand
ACCCTGTAGTTTGATTTATTAAGTTTCACTGGTGTGTCCACTCCTTACTAGGTCGTACTAGTTATCACTTTTATTTTGTAAGCTGTGACATTGTTATTTGTTATGATGGTGTTTTACTGTTGTATATTTTGTTTTCTCAATTTATCATGATCTTTAAGCATGTATGTTCTGACTTCTGCCAATATTTATTTCTATTTAATTCTTTTTTTTATTGATGACTTGTGCTGAGCCCGGCATGAGACCGGCAAGCCTGAGTTCAGACACAGCTTCAGATACGCCGGGCCTGAATTTGGGCCCAGCGCCGGCTCCGTGGTCCTGAAATTTGCGTCTCTACTGTGTGCCTCTGTGACCGTGTGGCGCTGTGGTCGCGTTGGCGCTGTGACCGTGTGGCGCTGTGGCCGCGTGGCTCTGATCGCGTGGCGCTGTGACCGCGTGGCGCTGTGGTCGCGTGGCGCTGTGGCCGTGTGGCTCTGTGACCGCGTGGCTCTGTGGTCGCGTTGGCGCTGTAACCGTGTGGCGCTGTGACCGCGTGGCGCTGTGACCGTGTGGCTCTGATCGCGTGGCGCTGTGACCGCGTGGCGCTGTGACCGTGTGGCGCTGTGACGGTGTGTGGCGGTGCGTATGGTACCGCAGACGGACGGAGAGCAATTGCAATGGCCTCCGAATCATGAATGCCACCGCCCAGTGGTATTGACTGCTGACGACGGTAACTAATGGCGTGCTGCTGAGCTCCGGAGGGTGCCAACGGCCCGGCTGTCCCGGCTGTCCCGGCTGTCCCGGCTGTCCCGGCCAGAGGCAGTGGGTGGTGCGGCTGATGGCGTGCTGCTGAGCTCCGGAGGGTGCCAACGGCCCGGCTGTCCCGGCTGTCCCGGCTGTCCCGGCTGTCCCGGCCAGAGGCAGTGGGTGGTGCGGCTGATGGCGTGCTGCTGAGCTCCGGAAGGTCCCAGCGGCCCGGCTGTCCCGGCTGTCCCGGCCAGAGGCAGTGGGTGGTGCGGCTGATGGCGTGCTGCTGAGCTCCGGAGGGTGCCAACGGCCCGGCTGTCCCGGCTGTCCCGGCTGTCCCGGCCAGAGGCAGTGGGTGGTGCGGCTGATGGCGTGCTGCTGAGCTCCGGAGGGTCCCAGCGGCCCGGCTGTCCCGGCCAGAGGCAGTGGGTGGTGCGGCTGATGGCGTGCTGCTGAGCTCCGGAGGGTCCCAGCGGCTCGGCTGTCCCGGCCAGAGGCAGTGGGTGGTGCGGCTGATGGCGTGCTGCTGAGCTCCGGAAGGTCCCAGCGGCCCGGCTGTCCCGGCTGTCCCGGCCAGAGGCAGTGGGTGGTGCGGCTGATGGCGTGCTGAGCTCCGGAGGGTCCCAGCGGCCCGGCTGTCCCGGCTGTCCCGGCTGTCCCGGCTGTCCCGGCTGTCCCGGCCAGAGGCAGTGGGTGGTGCGGCTGACGGCGTGCTGAGCTCCCGAGAGGCCCCAGCTGTCTCGGTCAGACACCTCAGCTGCCACCTCCTCATTACCTCCAAACAGCGGATAAATGCAATAGCAAGCTAGCCCGCTGCCGCCGCCGGTTGGCCGGCCGCACCCGAAGGAAAATGACAAAACATATTGGCCAGTTCAGACTCGATTGAATTAATGTCGTGGAAAACATCACGCGGACTTTAATCAGCAACTGCTGGGAACGGAGGATGGCGGTGGATCGATGAAAATCCTTCATGTGTGTTGTTTTTCGCGACATAAATTGCAAACTTTCTGCAAAGTTGCAGCGAGTGTTGTCAGCGTCTCAGCTTTGTGGGCGGCGGTGGAAAGGAGCTGTCATCGCGGGTCCCGGACTCCCGGGAATGCCACCTCATCAGACTGTCTGTGCCGCCACGGGCGTATTGTATTGTATTGTATTGCGGCACTCAGGAGACTCCCTAAAGGGCTCGTATGCTCCCGCGTCAATGTACAAACAAGCAAGCATGCAGACAATCAATAACCATCACAGTGAGCCCATCACCCATCATGCATCATCCATCATCCATCACCCATCACCCATCACCTATCACCTATCACCTATCACCTATCACCCATCACCCATCACCCATATCCCATCACCCATCACCCATCACCCATCACCCTTCACCCATCACCCATCACCCATCACCCATCACCCATCACCCATCGCCCATCACCCATCACACATCACACATCACCCATCACCCATTTCCCATCACCCATCTCCCATCTCCCATCACCCATCACCCATCACACATCACCCATCACCCATCACCCATCACCCATCACCCTTCACCCATCACCCATCACCCATCGCCCATCACCCATCACCCATCACCCATCACCCATCACCCATCACCCATCACCCATCACACATCACCCATCACCCATCACCCTTCACCCATCACCCATCACATATCACACATCACCCTTCACCCACCCCGTCACCCTATCAGGTCACCTGCTATTTACTACAGCGGTCATCTTGATTTGACTTGACTTGGTGCAGGGAGGTACGGGCGTGTCTGGCATGCTGCCACTCCCCGTCGGTGCTTATTGTGAGCTCTACCGGGCGTGTTTTCGCCGCAACTCCCGGGCTCCATCAAGGCTTGAGTGCTTGTCGTTTTTTTTGTGCATTGCTGTTTCCGGGGAGTCGTTTCTACTTAACGTTGGATCCAGCTTTGCACCAGCTGAATACTCATTGAAAGGTTTGCGCGTGTGAGAGAAATGTTGGTCGGCACCCTTCTAAATATAGTATGATCAATACTTGCTCGTGCTAGCCTCCTGGGTGAACTTCAGAAAACGTTGTGACTTTATCAGCGCTGTATTGCGGCTTAAAAGAGTGTGAAGCATTTAATTTTATGAAGCTGTAACTATGAGCGTTATGTGACCAGCATGTTTTAGCAATGGCAAACTTCATGTTATCTTGAAATTAAAGTGCGTTAGGGTTAAAAATCGCCGCAACTAAAGCGTAACTTAGGCATTAGCCACGCTTTCGCAGACCTCCGCACTATCCACGAGTGGCAATTCTAGGGCCAATGTTTGTCTGTTTTTTTTTTCCCAATTTGTATCCCATATCTCATTATTCGATGTGTTATGGTTTTTCCATTGACGGATCGTGCTGGCATTTCCCTCGTGTCGTTACCTTGACATTCTCCCATTCAGTTCATCATTGACACAAACAAACCGCCAAAATCGCCCTCAAAACAAGTATTGGATATCAGTCAAATGAATTAGTAGCTGAATTTTTGCCCAGCTTCGGTCCGCGCCCTGCCCTAGTTTTGTATAGAATGCAGCGCGTCTCTCCGGCTCGCTTCGCCAAGGCTTTTCGGCCAGCGTAGCATGCCTTGAAATGGGGCGGTTGGTCTGAGCGTTAGCGGGAAGAGGCGCAGAATTCCCCAATATACCAGCAGAATTCCCCAATATACCAGGAAAGGGTTTAGCTGGCGCTTTCGGTGGGATGCGAGCTATGCTGAGAGAAAGAATGCATTGTTGTGGCGCGTTTTCATTTGTTAAGTCGTAAGTCAAGTGTATTCCACAAGATATGTTTAACCCTCGCCCTACGGGAGTTTTTTCACCTTCGCCCTACGGGGGGCTGACAGGCCCCCTGTTAACTTCCAAACCAAGCAACTTAGAGCAATGCGGTAAGAACCAGCATGTTGCCTGTCATGAGAAGAATCTAACAGAGTGCTATTTTTAGGTTTCAGGTCAACGGGTGACCTTCCAGATCAAGTGAATGACCTCGGATTTAATACGTCCAAAACAGCGATTTTGCTCTTCAGAAAACCTCAAAATTAGAAATTGATAAATTTAAATAAAAAGGCATGTTCCTAGACCAGTTTTGGCTCAGAAATAGTTTTGGCTCAGAAATACAGAAAGGGTAATTATTTGTTCGTATCTTGTCAAAAAAAAGTCAAAAAAGTTAAAAAATGACGTCATCAGTTGCTTACACTGAGGGAGCTATCACTCAGTCAAAAATGAAGATATTGCTTTGAAATTTGGTATGGGTATTGGCAATACTCAGTTATCTCACATATATTCCGGTTTTTCTAATATCTTTGAAAATTTTGATTTTGTGGGGATTTAAAAAAAAAGTTTTATTTTTATTTTAGGGGTCAAAAACCCAAAATTTTGAACATTACAACAAATTTTTAACATATTATTGCCATTTTAAAGAGAATGCCATTTTGTATCTTTGATGAATTGCGTTTGTAATTTCCTTTACAACTTTGTTTTCTACCATTTTTCAAATATTTATCTTTTTCCCACCAACATGACGTCATCAAAACATGATTATCTCCCAAACTACTTAACCAATTTCAATTAAATGTTTACAGCATACGTATAATTGTTGTAAACTCAGCTACCGACAATTTCAGCAAGATGCGCCGCACGTGCAAAAAGCTATTCAAGAAAAACCTCAGGGGGGGGGGGCTGTCAGGCGAGGGTTAAACTGAATCTTAAATCAGGATTGTACGGTTAAATGCATTACTTTATAATTACGCGGATAATATTATATGCGTACAATGCTTATTAGCATGCACAGGACCACCATACCTACACAACCGCAAGAATGTGCAGAATCCCTAAAATACCAAAGTTGTCAGCCGTCAGGGACAAGTTTTTGTCATTGGCGAACTAACGATAAACTGCTGCCGGTCCGGTCCGCATTACTCGGGACTCGTTCTCCACCATACACTATACCACCTTCTCCACAGTCTCGTTCTTCACCATACACTATACCACCTTCTCCACAGTCTCGTTCTTCACCATACACTATACCACCATCTCCTCAGTCTCGTTCTCCACCATACACTATACCACCACATTCACAGTCTCGTTCTTCACCATACACTATACCACCATCTCCACAGTCTCGTTCTCCACCATACACTATACCACCACCTTCACAGTCTCGTTCTCCACCATACACTATACAACCATCTCCTCAGTCTCGTTCTCCACCATACACTATACAACCATCTCCTCAGTCTCGTTCTCCACCATACACTATACCACCACCTTCACAGTCTCGCTCTCCACCATACAATATACCACCATCTCCACAGTCTCGTTATCCACCATACACTATACCACCATCTCCACAGTCTCGTTCTCCACCATACACTATACCACCATCTCCACAGTCTCGTTCTCCACCATACACTATACCACCACCCTCACAGTATCGTTCTCCACCATACACTATACCACCATCTCCACAGTCTCGTTCTCCACCATACACTATACAACCATCTCCACAGTCTCGTTCTCCACCATACACTATACCACCATCCCCACAGTCTCGTTCTCCACCATACACTACACCACCATCACTGGCGGATCCAGCCTCTCTCCATGGGAGGGGGGGGGGGGGGGGGGGGAGATCTTTTTGTGGCAAAAATTACCCCCATTTTTTTCTTCAGCGGCTTAAGAAATTCACTTTAAAATTCACAAAAATTGATTTTGTGGATTTTTTTATCTATTTTTTTGGGAGGGGTCAAAACACAAAATTTAGCAAATCCGAGATAGTCATTTTGAAGACAATGCCATGTGTGTGTGTGTGTGTGTGTGTGTGTGTGTGTGTGTGTGTGTGTGTGTGTGTGTGTGTGTGTGTGTGTGTGTGTGTGTGTGTGTGTGTGTGTGTGTGTGTGTGTGTGTGTGTGTGTGTGTGTGTGTGTGTGTGTGTGTGTGTGTGTGTGTGTGTGTGTGTGTGTGTGTGTGTGTGTGTGTGTGTGTGTGTGTGTGTGTGTGTGTGTGTGTGTGTGTGTGTGTGTGTGTGTGTGTGTGTGTGTGTGTGTGTGTGTGTGTGTGTGTGTGTGTGTGTGTGTGTGTGTGTGTGTGTGTGTGTGTGTGTGTGTGTGTGTGTGTGTGTGTGTGTGTGTGTGTGTGTGTGTGTGTGTGTGTGTGTGTGTGTGTGTGTGTGTGTGTGTGTGTGTGTGTGTGTGTGTGTGTGTGTGTGTGTGTGTGTGTGTGTGTGTGTGTGTGTGTGTGTGTGTGTGTGTGTGTGTGTGTGTGTGTGTGTGTGTGTGTGTGTGTGTGTGTGTGTGTGTGTGTGTGTGTGTGTGTGTGTGTGTGTGTGTGTGTGTGTGTGTGTGTGTGTGTGTGTGTGTGTGTGTGTGTGTGTGTGTGTGTGTGTGTGTGTGTGTGTGTGTGTGTGTGTGTGTGTGTGTGTGTGTGTGTGTGTGTGTGTGTGTGTGTGTGTGTGTGTGTGTGTGTGTGTGTGTGTGTGTGTGTGTGTGTGTGTGTGTGTGTGTGTGTGTGTGTGTGTGTGTGTGTGTGTGTGTGTGTGTGTGTGTGTGTGTGTGTGTGTGTGTGTGTGTGTGTGTGTGTGTGTGTGTGTGTGTGTGTGTGTGTGTGTGTGTGTGTGTGTGTGTGTGTGTGTGTGTGTGTGTGTGTGTGTGTGTGTGTGTGTGTGTGTGTGTGTGTGTGTGTGTGTGTGTGTGTGTGTGTGTGTGTGTGTGTGTGTGTGTGTGTGTGTGTGTGTGTGTGTGTGTGTGTGTGTGTGTGTGTGTGTGTGTGTGTGTGTGTGTGTGTGTGTGTGTGTGTGTGTGTGTGTGTGTGTGTGTGTGTGTGTGTGTGTGTGTGTGTGTGTGTGTGTGTGTGTGTGTGTGTGTGTGTGTGTGTGTGTGTGTGTGTGTGTGTGTGTGTGTGTGTGTGTGTGTGTGTGTGTGTGTGTGTGTGTGTGTGTGTGTGTGTGTGTGTGTGTGTGTGTGTGTGTGTGTGTGTGTGTGTGTGTGTGTGTGTGTGTGTGTGTGTGTGTGTGTGTGTGTGTGTGTGTGTGTGTGTGTGTGTGTGTGTGTGTGTGTGTGTGTGTGTGTGTGTGTGTGTGTGTGTGTGTGTGTGTGTGTGTGTGTGTGTGTGTGTGTGTGTGTGTGTGTGTGTGTGTGTGTGTGTGTGTGTGTGTGTGTGTGTGTGTGTGTGTGTGTGTGTGTGTGTGTGTGTGTGTGTGTGTGTGTGTGTGTGTGTGTGTGTGTGTGTGTGTGTGTGTGTGTGTGTGTGTGTGTGTGTGTGTGTGTGTGTGTGTGTGTGTGTGTGTGTGTGTGTGTGTGTGTGTGTGTGTGTGTGTGTGTGTGTGTGTGTGTGTGTGTGTGTGTGTGTGTGTGTGTGTGTGTGTGTGTGTGTGTGTGTGTGTGTGTGTGTGTGTGTGTGTGTGTGTGTGTGTGTGTGTGTGTGTGTGTGTGTGTGTGTGTGTGTGTGTGTGTGTGTGTGTGTGTGTGTGTGTGTGTGTGTGTGTGTGTGTGTGTGTGTGTGTGTGTGTGTGTGTGTGTGTGTGTGTGTGTGTGTGTGTGTGTGTGTGTGTGTGTGTGTGTGTGTGTGTGTGTGTGTGTGTGTGTGTGTGTGTGTGTGTGTGTGTGTGTGTGTGTGTGTGTGTGTGTGTGTGTGTGTGTGTGTGTGTGTGTGTGTGTGTGTGTGTGTGTGTGTGTGTGTGTGTGTGTGTGTGTGTGTGTGTGTGTGTGTGTGTGTGTGTGTGTGTGTGTGTGTGTGTGTGTGTGTGTGTGTGTGTGTGTGTGTGTGTGTGTGTGTGTGTGTGTGTGTGTGTGTGTGTGTGTGTGTGTGTGTGTGTGTGTGTGTGTGTGTGTGTGTGTGTGTGTGTGTGTGTGTGTGTGTGTGTGTGTGTGTGTGTGTGTGTGTGTGTGTGTGTGTGTGTGTGTGTGTGTGTGTGTGTGTGTGTGTGTGTGTGTGTGTGTGTGTGTGTGTGTGTGTGTGTGTGTGTGTGTGTGTGTGTGTGTGTGTGTGTGTGTGTGTGTGTGTGTGTGTGTGTGTGTGTGTGTGTGTGTGTGTGTGTGTGTGTGTGTGTGTGTGTGTGTGTGTGTGTGTGTGTGTGTGTGTGTGTGTGTGTGTGTGTGTGTGTGTGTGTGTGTGTGTGTGTGTGTGTGTGTGTGTGTGTGTGTGTGTGTGTGTGTGTGTGTGTGTGTGTGTGTGTGTGTGTGTGTGTGTGTGTGTGTGTGTGTGTGTGTGTGTGTGTGTGTGTGTGTGTGTGTGTGTGTGTGTGTGTGTGTGTGTGTGTGTGTGTGTGTGTGTGTGTGTGTGTGTGTGTGTGTGTGTGTGTGTGTGTGTGTGTGTGTGTGTGTGTGTGTGTGTGTGTGTGTGTGTGTGTGTGTGTGTGTGTGTGTGTGTGTGTGTGTGTGTGTGTGTGTGTGTGTGTGTGTGTGTGTGTGTGTGTGTGTGTGTGTGTGTGTGTGTGTGTGTGTGTGTGTGTGTGTGTGTGTGTGTGTGTGTGTGTGTGTGTGTGTGTGTGTGTGTGTGTGTGTGTGTGTGTGTGTGTGTGTGTGTGTGTGTGTGTGTGTGTGTGTGTGTGTGTGTGTGTGTGTGTGTGTGTGTGTGTGTGTGTGTGTGTGTGTGTGTGTGTGTGTGTGTGTGTGTGTGTGTGTGTGTGTGTGTGTGTGTGTGTGTGTGTGTGTGTGTGTGTGTGTGTGTGTGTGTGTGTGTGTGTGTGTGTGTGTGTGTGTGTGTGTGTGTGTGTGTGTGTGTGTGTGTGTGTGTGTGTGTGTGTGTGTGTGTGTGTGTGTGTGTGTGTGTGTGTGTGTGTGTGTGTGTGTGTGTGTGTGTGTGTGTGTGTGTGTGTGTGTGTGTGTGTGTGTGTGTGTGTGTGTGTGTGTGTGTGTGTGTGTGTGTGTGTGTGTGTGTGTGTGTGTGTGTGTGTGTGTGTGTGTGTGTGTGTGTGTGTGTGTGTGTGTGTGTGTGTGTGTGTGTGTGTGTGTGTGTGTGTGTGTGTGTGTGTGTGTGTGTGTGTGTGTGTGTGTGTGTGTGTGTGTGTGTGTGTGTGTGTGTGTGTGTGTGTGTGTGTGTGTGTGTGTGTGTGTGTGTGTGTGTGTGTGTGTGGTGTGTGTGTGTGTGTGTGTGTGTGTGTGTGTGTGTGTGTGTGTGTGTGTGTGTGTGTGTGTGTGTGTGTGTGTGTGTGTGTGTGTGTGTGTGTGTGTGTGTGTGTGTGTGTGTGTGTGTGTGTGTGTGTGTGGGGGGGGGCATACTTGTATTGAATGCCCCCCAGATTCCTGTGGGGGGATTTGCCCCTGATGCCCCCCCCCCCCGGATCCGCCAGTGACCACCATCTCAACAGACTCGTTCTCTACATACATACAGTTTATTAGGTCCCTCCATTTCATGGGTTTTATGGTGACCACGTATATACAAAAACATACATCGGAGTAGATTAAAATCAGATAAAAGAACTCTAATAAAAAACTTTGCAAATAGAGGCATCTCGCGACTTAGGACACTGCAGGACACTGCTACACTCACGACGAATCGTTCCAGTGCTTGCTGGCGCGACACAAAAACCCGCGTCGGGCAAACTCAGTTCGCACGCGAGGCAGACGCAGCTGCCCTCGCTCGGTTGCACGCGTGCTGCGGACTGACACGTCAGAGCTGAGCAACAACTTTTTCCGTATAATTTGTGGTGCATTGTCCGAGGTAAGTAGGCTACGGACCATGGCTACATCGCTGACACGTACCATATCATCGACACATTTCCACTCCAGCTCGCTCAGTACAGGAGTAATGTGAGCTCTTCGGTCAAGGCCAGAAACGATACGCGCGCCGAAGTTGATCACTTTCTGAATGCGCTTTTTCTGAGAGATGCAGCAGCTACCCCACACACTGATACAATAGCGGATATGTGGAAAAACCAACGCTTCGATAAGTATACGTTTTGTGTCTTTCGGTAGTCTGTTTCGCATCCTGGCTAGGCTGACAAGTATCATGTTGCAGCGCCGAACGACAGACGTGACGTGCGAATCCCACTTAAGGTGAGGGTCGATTGTGATTCCCAGGACCTTGACGCTTGGTGACGGAAAAATTTCATCACTACCGAAATGGACTGAGAAACTGGTGTTCGTTTTTTGACGTTGAGACTTCAAAATTATCATTTCAGTTTTGGATGGGTTAATTTTGAGTCTATTCTGAGTAAACCACTGTACAGTTACCGTGAGGTCACTTTCAACTCTTTCTTTGATAGCCAGGAAGTTTTGTGGAGTGTCAGCGTCAAGGAACTGGACATCATCAGCGTACATGACGACTTTCACATGTGACAGATGTTGAGCCAGGTCATTCGTGAATATGAGGTACAAGATGGGCCCTAAAATCGAGCCCTGGATCACGCCGTGTGTCACACTCACTGGACACGACCCGATAGCCTGGCTACGTCCCCTCAACCAATCAGCAAACCAGTCCGGCCGAATCCCGTACCAGCCCAGCTTGTCCAAGAGGCGGCCATGCTCGACGCTGTCGAATGCCTTCGAAGTATCAGCCGTCACGAGTGACGTCACGAGGCCCTTGTCAATGTTGTCAGTGACATACGTGATTGCGTCGAGCACAGCCGCCCCTGTGGACATGCCGGGCCGGAAACCATACTGCTGCGGGCAGAGCAGAGCATTGCAGTCCAGATAGGTCATCAGCTGCGAACACACCACGCGCTCACACAATTTGGCCACAACGGGGATGATTGAAATCGGCCGATAGTTGCCTGGGTCACGCCGGTCGCCCTTCTTGTACAGCGGGATAACGACGGCAGACTACCATACACTAGTCACTATACCACCAACTCCGCAGTCTCGTTCAACACCATACACGCACACCAGCTGATTGCCGCCTGGACTCGAACCACCCCCAGCCGGACGTCGCCCCCCCCCCCCCCCCCCCCCCAGCTGCCGGCGCCGGGGCCGATCCGTCTCAGCGGAGGTACGCACACCAGCTGAGCGCCGCCTGGACTCGGAACGCCGACACCCCGGGCCGATCCGTCTCGTTGGCGCGCGGCGGCGCGGCACGGTCTCGCTCTGACGGATCACTCGCGCTCGCTCGCTCCGCATCTGTCTGTATGCATCCCGCCTGCAGTCCTGGCCAGCTGCCGGCGCCCAGACCCGGAGTGGCCGCCTCAGAACAATCATGACGCCGCGACTGGCTTGGCTTGGGTGGTCGACTGGCTGGCCGGCTATGTGCCGGGGACTGGGGTTCGAATCTCCCCGATGGGGCTCCTGCATAAGGTGTGACCTGATCCCCAACCCTTGGGAACAGAGTGAGAGCTTCATTTAGAGACTTGGTACCAGTAGGATACACTGCTTCATCCAGTCAACTGGCTGCCTGCTGACCGACCGGCTGGCCGGCTGGCTGAGATTTGCGTATCCGGGCTGGTCAAGGCTAGGCTGGGTAGCGCTGGTTGCTGGCTGACTGGCTGGCCCGGCCGGGTCACGGAGGACGCCCGCGGGTGGGAGTTTTGGCTGGAATTCCCTCCGGTGGTGGCGGCGCGGCTATTTTGCCGTATATCTGATGTCTGGCCCGGCCGGGTCACGGAGGACGCCCGCGGGTGGGAGTTTTGGCTGGAATTCCCTCCGGTGGTGGCGGCGCGGCTATTTTGCCGTATATCTGATGTCTGGCCCGGCCGGGTCACGGAGGACGCCCGCGGGTGGGAGTTTTGGCTGGAATTCCCTCCGGTGGTGGCGGCGCGGCTATTTTGCCGTATATCTGATGTCTGGCCCGGCCGGGTCACGGAGGACGCCCGCGGGTGGGAGTTTTGGCTGGAATTCCCTCCGGTGGTGGCGGCGCGGCTATTTTGCCGTATATCTGATGTCTGGCCCGGCCGGGTCACGGAGGACGCCCGCGGGTGGGAGTTTTGGCTGGAATTCCCTCCGGCGGCGGTGGCCGCCGCCTTTCGATTTACGCGATTCCTCCCCGCCGACCTACAGCATGTCGCATCCTGTCCCTACAGCCTGTTCCAAGGTAACTTAATTATGGTCATTTTTGGACGAAGGTGTAAGTTTAGAACCACGACATCCTTACATAATACATTTCACAGCGGCAAAAACATGCTGTGCAAAATGTGTAACCTATTTTGCATAGATTCGCCACTGTTAGCCTGATCCGTTTGTGGTGTCCGCGGTTCCGCGTCGTTCAGTCGCGGAAAAAGCTCGTACGGACCAGCTTTTTCCGCCATTCCGCCAGCGGACACTCGGTGCGTTTAGCTTGCGTTTTTCATCGTTTCGGCTGACGCAGACGCGGAAAGTCGCTGCAGATGCGCGGAAAGTCGTAGCGATCTCGCGGCCTCCGCGCGCCGAATGGCCCAGTGTGCGGCCGCCTTTACAGTTACATATGTATACAGTAATTATTATCATATGTACTATTGAGCGCTGACTGTCACCGGCCATGGTGTTTTACTATCCGAAGCTAATGTATATGACAAACTACATTAATTTCAATACTTTTCATCATACCGAGATGTGCAACCAGGAAAAAGGGTTACCTAAGGCTTAGCTCCAATCACGGTCTGGTTCCAATATTAAAATTTCGTTTTCCACGACCTAAATTTAACTTGTCATGCCGCTTTGCGGCGTCACATCGGTGGCCATCGTCATCGTCTTCGGTTCGTCGTAACGCTGAATTGAGTGAAGTGAATAACATTTTAGCTTCTTATCCTCTACATGGCCCACCGCCTATATTTCGGGGTTTGATCAGGCAAACCCCCAAAAATCGCGCAGCTTCGCGGCGCACAATAACAAGTACCTACTATGACATGAAATCAACATTAAACATGCTGCAATGGCTTAAATACACGCATACAAAATGGGGGCATTTTTTCTCGTCATTTCAGCCCCTCCCCTCTCAAAAGTTATGGGCGATGCCCCTGATCAGTGCGACCTGTGGTATTCACTGTGTGATTGAATTACGCTGCATCCCTCTAGTGCAAACATCCGTTGTTCGGAAGAAAAATAAGATGGAAGCAATCAATGCGGTACCATTTCAATATGGTAATTTGACGCAGTCGCTGGTTTTCTGAATCGGACACCACCACCTCTATGATGTAAAATGTGTGGTCGTCTCGATCGTCTGTTGGCGATAAGAATGGATTGATTTCGCTTGTTACAACAGCTGTGATGTGAAGTGGAAGCAAGTTTGATATAAAATATCGTTCAGTGCAGGGACGTAACCAAGGCGGGGGGCAGGGCCATACCCCCCTGAGCAAACCAATTTACACTAGATGAAATGCGATTCTGCTGACGACTCGACCCCCCCCCCCCGATCAACAACATCTCGTTGACGGTTGAATAAAACAAATGCCACTCATTCAATTCACCGTTACAACGAACCGAAGACGATGACGATGGCTTCGTTATGACGATGGCCACCGATGTGACACCGCGAAGCGGCGTGAACATTTTAATTTTAGGTCGTGGAAAACGAAATGTCAATATTGGAACCAGACCGTGAGTGGAGCCAAGCCTCAGGTAACCCCTATTCCTGGTTGCACATCTCGGTATGATGAAAAATATTGAAATTAAGGTAGTTTTTCATATACTTATTCCTCGGATAGTAAATCACGATGACCGGTGGCAGTCAGCGCTCAATAGTACATATGATAATAACTGTATACATTACATATGTACCGAACTGTAACAAACAGCTGGTAACAGTGCAAACGGTTTAAAAGCAGCAAGAGGCAGAACGACTTCTCCGCGCATATATTGTACCTGTGGATCTGGAGAAGCCTGGGGCGAGATGGCTTGGGGAGATGGTCCTGGCCTGGTCCCACTATTAGGCTCTTCGGTCCAGCAAGTTGAGCACCGCTGGAACAGGTTCCGGGAGCCGATGTCCGCGTCTTTGCGTTCGCGTCGCCTTTTTTCGGAACTCGGCAGACTAGCTAAACATGTAGCCCGCTTGAAAGTTAATATTGTATGAAGGGAGTGGGCTCTGGGGCTAGCAATTAGGTACCGCTAAGGAGAACCTCTGCCAGACACTTAATGAATTCATTTTCACATTTTTCACATTTTTATAAGCAATTGCGAATTTTGTATTATGCCGCGAAGCGGCGCGAAATTTGCAGGGTTTTCAATGGGAATAGCTGGATTTTGACTGTTGCAAAGATAATTTTTACAACTGTACGTCAGACCGTTTTTTTTTGGGGGGGAGGGAGATCATAGTTTCAGGACCTTGGAGGGGGGGGGGGGCATGGCACCTCCCCCTGGATCCGCCCCTGGCTATTGCATATGTACACAATAATGACAGACTTAGGCATATATACGTAGGCTGCTTGTAACGTATACAACAGTTGTGAAGTGGCAGAACTAAGCGAGTTTCTGTCTGATTTTTGAAGTTTTAAGTGCCTATCGCCTATCGCTGAAATAATTGTAATAGTAATCGTACACAAATAGTAAGAGCTACTGTGTATTCCCATGTGCGTTTATATTGCAAGAAAGACGAGGGAAGACTGAAGAGTTCGCATGTAATTTGACAACAGTGGAGCTATTGAGAACACTGGCGGCCGCAGACGGCTGATAAAGGGAGGGGGGGGGGGGGCAACATGACCAATGACCGATTTTTGACTCTTTTTTTGGGGGGGGGGGGGCAAATCCAGTGAGACGTATTTCTAAAAAGTTGTTGAGGGGGGGAGGGGGTAGCGGGCCGTCAGCCGTCAGCGAGATGTTGTTGACTGGGGGGAGAGGGAGAGGGAAGGGAGAGAGGAGGAGAGGTTCGAGTCGTCAGCAGAATCGCATTTCATCTAGTGTAAATTGGTTTGCTCAGGGGGGGGGGGGGGGGCTGCCCCCCGCCCCCCGCCTTGGTTACGTCCCTGTACTGAACGATATTTTAGCCGGCATGAAAAGCTAAATTTAGGTCGAGGAAAACGAAATCTTAATATTGGAACCAGACCGTGATTGGGGTTAAGCCTCAGGCAACCCCTTTTCCTGGTTGCACATCTCAGTATGATGAAAAGTATTGAAATTAATGTAGTTTGTCATATACATTAGCTTCGGATAGTAAAACACCATGGCCGGTGACAGTTAGCGCTCAATGGTACATAAGATAATATTTACTGTATACATATATAACCGTAAAGGCGGCCGCACACTGGGCCATTCGGCGCGCGGAGGCCGCGATATCGCTACGACTTTCCGCGCATCTGCAGCGACTTTCCGCGTCTGCGTCAGCCGAAACCGCTGTCCGCTGGCGGTCCGCTGGCGGTCCGCTGGCGGAATGGCGGAAAAAGCTGTTCCGTACGAGCTTTTTCCGCGACTGAACGATGCGGAACCGTGGGCAACACAAACGTATCAGGCTAACAGTGGCGAATCCATGCAAGATAGAGGTTGCAAATTTTTCACAGCATGTTTTTGCCGCTGTGAAATTTATTATGTAAGAGTGTTGTGATTCTAAACATACACCTTCGTCGAAAAATGGTAATAATTAAGTTACCTTGGGACAGGCTGAAGGGACAGGATGCGACATGCTGTAGGTCGGCGGGGCGGAATCTCGCGAGCAGACAGCGCCGAATCCGCCGGAACAAGGACGATATTCCGCGGTGTCGCCGCGATTTTCCGAGACGGAATTTCACAGTGATATCGGCCACCGAATGCGCTGTTTGCGGCCGCCTTTACCCTGACTACCTGGAGTGTGCCTACTGTTTTGGAATGTCAACAATATTCTTCTTACGGTAAGAAGCTATTGGTTTGATTGTTGGATACGATACAATTCACAACTGGAGCCCTTTAGTTGAATTTTCACTTGTATTCTTTTTTCTTATTTTTTGTTTCGATATCGACAAAACGATCGCCACTATAAACAGAGGAAAAAATAAGTTGTGTAAAACAGCGAACCTAAGACAATAAAACCAGTAAGACGCCGAAGTTGGCGATGAGCGAGCGAGCGCGAAGAAAATGTATGGTGAATTTTAACTCCATCGAGCAAGTAGTTTCTGAGATACAAAAAGGGTACGCACGTGCGTACGTGCACAAGGACCCCACCCCTGACTTGTGGGAAAGTGGCGGCTGAGAGGTCCCTAACCACGCACAAAACCACACCTAGCAAAATACTAAGTTGAAATTGGCTTCTTTCTTATCCAGGCCGTTGCCATCCCAATGTCTATAAGCTGACCAATAATCGGCGGTAATGACGTCACCGGGGAATTACTTTTTGGATCCCTGTGAGTTTCCTTGTCATTAATATGAGACTTGATACTGTCTAACATACAATTCACTTTGCATGTATGTCACTTGCGAAGTAGTGTTTCAAATATTTAGCTTGCTATGCCGGACATAAGTATTCCCCTGGTGACGTCATGGCAGATACCTGCGCAGCAGGGACGGTTCTACCTTATCTCTATGGCCTTGTCTCTTATCGGTTTCTAGTACACAATAGGCGCAAATTTTCGGAACTTTTCCCCTTGACGTTTGGCCCGTAATTGAGCTAGAGCTTCGATTAAAAGACGAGCGTGTTGCTAGTGACTAGAGGAAGCCATTGGCCCCCGATTTTAAGGTTCTGGGTCATTAGATGACGTCTGAGGTCATGCCAATGACCCAAAAGTCATCCAAATTGTAAATGCGTATAAATTGAATTTAATCGAGCTAGAATCGTGAATGAGAATATCATTATGTTTAATGGGTACCAAATTTGAAATCAGCGTCACAAAATGTCATAAAAGCTGTCAAATTCCAAAAAGGTCATGTCAGGTCATCTGAGGTCAGTGACCTCGGTTGACTTGTGGAAGCGCATGACCCCAGTGGAACATATAATTATGTAAAATGGATCTTATGTTTGAAATCAGTGTCACAAAATGTCATAGAAACTGCCAGAAGCCAAAAAAGTTCGGAAGGCGCAAATTTTAGCGAAATTTATCATGGTCGTTCGGTAGGAATTTCGCGGAAAATTCGCCGGGTTCGCCGTACGTGCGTCAAGTATGGAAACAATTATTTCATAACAATTATCTTTGGTTGTCAGCAATTATTTTGAGAGAGATTACTGTTGATCACAGATGACACAACAAATCAAGAATAAAAAACATGCCAACTAATTTAAATCATTTGACTTCACTTCAGCAAAAAAAAACTTGACGATTGGCAGGAACATTTCGGGATATGGAGCTCCTATCGATATGGTAGCCATCAAAGCTGTTGTCCGTTTTGGCGCTTATTTTTCCTGTAATAGCGCATCGTTGCTGCCTTGTTGTAGAATGCCAAATTGGGTGATGGTGCGTGGTTCATGGTTGTATTCGAAGTTTTTTTTTGCGTTGGAAGGTGGGAGGATTACTACTTACTAGTAAGGCGTGTAAGCAAGTGTGAATGATGGCCCATGTTACATAAACATCAGACAACAATACTGGCTTACTACTTGTGCGCTGTGCATTCATTGTGCGGTGTTTGGATGATAAGTGCTTCTTAAATAGTAAGTGCAACTACTGAGTCTGCCTTTGCCTTTGGGATGCCTGAGATGCCTTTGAGCTCCAAAATATGTGCATAACAAAGTCTCATGTATTATCTGCATGTCATGTGCATTGCATTAAGGATGAACGATGCATTTGTAATTTGTATGGAATAATTGCATTAGTCTTCTCTGGCATACCATTTTTGTTTTGCCATTTATTTTTCTGATGTTCAAACTGTGATATTTTCCTTCTGAAAAATACTGCAATGTATTCCAAATGTTCTTGTCTAGTCATTTTACGTGAATTTTCCAAATCGGTCAAATTTGGGTATATTTTAGTTGGCAAAAGTCGATTTGGTATTCGGTTTTCAAAGCTGTGCAAAAGTTGGTTTCGGTTCGGTCATGTTTTAAAAAAAATGCAAATGACATCACTAATACCTACCTAAGCACACAATTTCTTTTTCAGGACAACAATTCAGAACAATTCCAGAAAACCGTTACATCGGGGGTCATAACCAGGAAATGTGTCTTGGAATAACATTTCAAATCATGAACTGACCTTCATATCATATCATTCAAATTATTTCAATGCTACACAAAACAAAATACCCACCGTGAGATCAATCTAATTTGTCTTGGTGGGTTAGGGGGTATGGCGCGCAGCTGCTTGGAAATCATCACAATAACCCACGTGTGCGTCCGACACCAACAAGCAATGACGCTGTAGTTCGCTACTCGCTACTATGAGCGAATGGTAAAACTTCACGGAAACAAGTGAGCCATCCATCTCTCCATGAAGCCAGTCGATTGGTCAAAACCGAATAGGCTTCTGACGTCACAAATGTGAGTCAACATGTTACGGAGATAACAGCATCCCAGGCCATCGTGTCAGGTGTGACTGCGAAGTGCCGCCATTTGCATTTTGCATTGGGGGCTGGTCGCGTTTTTTTTGGGTAGACAAAGAAGTGCCACATCTAGCGATAAGTGGACGATGCCCAGCATATATTTTTATCTCATTAAATTGGATTCAAAGACGAGCCCATGCTCCGAAACTATGGGACCGATCTGGGTCATTTCTTCACCATTCGATCCGGCGTCGTCCAAAACAGTGTCTTTCTGAGTTTTATCCATTTTGGTTCAATTTAAGTGGACCAAATTTGACCAAAACCACCCAAATCGGTTTTTGGTGGGTTTGGTCTAATTTGGTCTACTTAGAGTTGACCAATCTGTATAAAATCAAAAACGGCTCCGTTTTTTGTCACACCGGATCGAGTGGTGAAGAAATGACCCAGATCGGTCCCATAGTTTCGGAGCATGGGGTCGTCTTTCAACCCAATTTAATGTCCAGAAAAATATATGCCGATGCCCACATCGAATTTCAAAGCAACATCTATATGTGGCACTTCTTTGTCTACCAAAAAAAAATACGCGACGCGAGCAAGCGCTAAGGGCCTGTTTCAGTGGCGCCTCTAACCTCTTCTAACCTCTTCCTAACCTCTTCCAAGTTGCTCCAACTTGCAACTGTCTGTAATTACGAGCGAGCGCGAAGCGCTCGCTCGTCTTTCCGTGGTATATGGGGAAAATCTGAATATGAGCGGCCCGACCCGACCCGGCCCGTGTCGACGCTTTTGACAAGCTAATATCTCTGCAACCGCACGTCCGATTGACAAGCGGGCTTCTGTGCTGAGCAGCCCCATCCAACCTACCCTCTTTGAGACCAGTGCCGACTAACGTGGGTGATTACCACTGCGCGTGGCGCATGCCGCGTGAGGGGTGTTGGAAGGTGTTTCCTCGCAATAACTCCGCAACGGCTGTGCCGATTGTGTTCAAATTTGGTGTGTGGTTAGGGACTCCTCAGCCGCCACTTTCCCACAAGTTATTGGCGGGGTGCCTCGGCGCTACCGTAAAAAAACGACACCGGCGCAACATAGTACCGAGGCGGCAGATAGGGTTGTTTTGATTGTATTTATGTACAGAGGTGGATAATTGTCAAAATGCCAGGGGGTGCTTGTCACCGGCGGCTCTCAAATCCAAGTTTTGGGCTCAGAAGGGTAGCAACGCTCAAGCCTCAAGGTACCATCAACATCCCTAAAAATACGGATTTCTCTTCGGATTTGGTCCACTTCCTTGTCCAAGTTGGGGAATCCAGCCCCCCAACCCCACAAACTGAATAGGCTACTACTTGGTACTTACTACACCCCTGCCCAAATTTCCCCCTGGTTCACCCACGGCCAGTGTACCTAAATATTTGTGTTGTGTTTTTGTTTACATGTTTTGAATATCATACAATAATCTTTCATCATACATATTACTGTTTTAAAATTTTCATATTATTCTTACCACATCCCCACAATCGCGTGCGCCACCAGACTATTCAAAAGTCAAGACGCCTGAGGCCTGTTCACGGACCCTGCGGTTGGCTGCGGTTCGGCGGTCAGCAGTGGTCGGCAGCCGGTGGGGTAACTCAAAGTGAGATGGGCAGAAGGTATGACGTCACACGGCTGCGGTTCCGGCGGTTGGCACGGAGCAACCGCAGGATGAAATGTCCGTGTGTCCAAGAGACGCCTGCTTGTGATGACGCATGAGGAAAGGGGCGGGGCTAGAGCCTGCCGGAAACCGCCGAATCGCAGGTGGTCGTGAACAGGCCTCTGATTGATTGTTTATTTTTATCCGAGCCTCATGGTTCTGGCGCACTTGGTGATGGAAATGATCTGAGACCGTGCCGCGCATGAGGATTAACCCTATTAGTGGCAGGGGGGGGGGGGCAGATTCTGCCCACTCCTCATGTTTTTCGAAGATATCTCCCGAACGGCTAGGAGCATGCAATTTTGGAACTTTTCCTATAATTGAATTCTGCATATGGAGTCAAAATTTTGAGTTCCTAACCTTGACAGAGGCGGTTCCAGGGCCCGTCTTTTTTTTGGCGACATTTGGCGACATTTAGAGATGCGAACTTCACGGCTTCTTCCTAACTACCTGAAGTATAAAGGAGTTACATAGGTTTACGGTGATTGCAGCAAGTGCAAATTAGTTGATTTTAGTGAACTATAATAAATATTGCACGGCAGAGGCGGTTTCAGGGACTTGAAAAAGGGAGGTTTACAGAAAGTTATTTTTATATATTTTGGCTCCCTTTTTCGCTAACCTGGCACCGCTTATGGATGCAAATATGCTTTATAACTGTTGTGTCCGATGTCAAAATAGCGCACCATTTCATTTATTAAAAAATGAACGGTTTTATTAGGCATTTATTTTACCCCCCAATTTAGTGACCTGAAAACGTCTATGATTTTTGAATTTTCAAAAGTCACCATCATATATCAATCCCCAATTCAATCTCTATCGATCCCCATTAGTTGCGGTAAAATCGGTTGATAAACATGGCAGCTGTGTTTGATCACAAATACCTCTAATATTTGTAGATTGTGCCCCCCTGTTGCTCCCTTATCAAACATTTCGATTTTTATTTTATTTTTCAGAAATATAGACCGTGTTAAGGGGAATCAAACGCCGTTTGATTTGTGAAAATCGAACTCGTAGATCTCGAGATCTCCGGGGGGGGGGGGGCGGAATCCCCCCCCCCCCTGCCACTAATAGGGGTAGCCAGGAGCCTGCCACTAATAGGGTTAAGTGATGTAATTACGTTTGTAAAACCAAAAAGTTAAGATTAAGTATGCTCATAAAATATTTTTAAATAACAATTTTGTTATTTTGACAACCACAAAAGGTGTTAATGTACGGATGTACGCATAACGTTTGATGTGGTCTGTCAAGAATTTACATATGACGTCATTAAACAAATACTTTTGTTCCACTTCACGCATTCGCTTACATTCATTCTTAATCAATATTTTGTTGACTCGATGGGCGGCGAAGTGTGACGGTGGTGGTCGTGTTTTGTGATTTAAAATGCATTTTTAGGTTAGTTATGCTGCTTGTGTTGCATTTTTCTTCTCCAATTTATATTTTTTACATCGACTATTAGTTGTTTGTTAAGTGCATTTTACAGGTTTGGTTGGTATTTATTAAGGATTAAACTAGGGATAGGTAGTCTGGTGTATCCATAGCTCCATTCTTATTCTTTTTTAGGGGAGAGTAGATAGGTACCTTTCTTAAAAAATAGCAAAACTTTAAAAATATTTGAAGTACACTGGTTTCGGTGATACTTACTTAACAGTTTAAAAACAATTTTTCGATGTAGAAATATCCTTTAATTATTTATATTATAGGAAATGCCAAATGTTTACAATTGTTTAGCCAATTTTTGGTGGACTATACAGGGCTTGGTCACGGTCATCTTGACTCTCTTTCTTTCTTAGTGGAAATATGTTCATGTTGTATCAACACCCTCATACATATTGATATATAACTGTCTAGATTGATGTTCCATCCCTTTCTACACCACATTCTTGGATTTGACCCACTTTTGACTTTCTTGCAAAACTGGGGACCGATCCCTCTCAGGATGAACAGGATCATTCACCATTGCTCATTGTCCATGAGAGAGCATAGGTAATGGGGATGCCTTACCTATGCTATTCAACCTTTGCATGCCTGAGACTTCTCTTTTTGAAAGATGTGTGTCTAAAACAGTATCATGATAGCTTTACAGGACATGAGGCTACTGTAGAAGCAAACAATGGTACAGCTCTATGAAATTTTTTATGTGGGCGAGGATGGATGACATGATTATAATTAATATATGGAGGTTGGAAATATATGGAGGTTGGAAAAAAAAAAATAATAATAATTAATATATGGAGGTTGGAAAGAAAGAAATGGCCCAAGCCCGCCAGACCGTCTCAGTCAAGAACAAGACAGAGGAGAAGAAGGAGAAGAAGAAGACGGAGATGAAGCAGAAGAAGTGTCCAAGCTGCCACGCCCGTTCTTCTCTGACACCATCGCCAGCCAACCACCAGTCGTATCAGCTGATCTAGAACGCGATCTAGAGGATATAAAAAAGAAAGTCATCGGCATCTATAAAGGAGCAAGAAAGACACCACTGAACTGGACACCCACTCAACAGCTAGACTTGAAAGCTATCAAAGAAGACCAAGATATAATCATCAAAAGATCTGATAAGTGCAAAAGCTTGGTAGTTATGAACACGTTAGACTATGTAGAAAAGGCAGAAAGCATTGTCACCTCTTATGAAAATGTAAAGAAAAATCCGACCCCTAGACTAGAAGAACAAACTAAAAACCTCACCAAATCTACTCTGAAAGACAAAATCCCAAACGACTACATACAACGCCTTCTCCCACAGCATGCTCGAACAGCAGAATTATATGGTCTACCGAAGACACACAAAACAGGTAACCCGCTGCGTCCCATAGTCTCGGCTTGCGGTGATCCCCTAGATAAGCTGTCCTGGTTCATTCAGTGTATTCTTGCCCAAATTCTTAGTCTTATTCCGGCGCATCTACCCAACACAGATACTTTCCTTACGAAACTCAACGCTACCTTCCCCAAGAGCCTCCCGCCTGGATCCATCATTTTCTCTCTAGATGTGTGTAACCTTTACGGAAGCATTCCTATCCAGGAGGGGATTGATGCAGTGATAACCCTGATTGAAAATAATATCACCAAAGTCAATTTATTCGGAATCACACTTTCGGATCTTCGTACTCTGCTGCGTCATATTCTCACTAACAATTTCGTACGTTTCGGATCTAAAATATTCAAGCAAACGTCAGGCATCGCGATGGGAAACAGGATAGCCCCTCCCGTGGCCATCACCTTCATGCATATATTAGAGACTGGATTTATGTCGAACTTTGAATTTGCCCCTGCCCTATACTTACGTTACATTGACGATATAGTCGGTGTCTGGACACATGGAATTGATCGCCTGAACCATTTTTACGACTGCATTAATGCTTACAACCGATCCATAAGCTTCACAATGGAGTCTACCTTCAGCACAGGTCAACTTCCTTTCCTAGACACCCTGATAACAGTATACCCCACCAGTGAGTACACCACGGAATTATACTTTAAACCGATGGCAGCCCCGATTTTTCTCCACTTTACGTCCGCCCACCCCATGAGCACCAAGAAGGCCGTTCTTAATTCCCAGATTAGGCGAGCGGTGAGAGTGTCATCTGACGACCAGACGAGGGATCGTAGCGTCAAACGCATACAATTTTTGTTCGAGCAGAACGGGTACCCTACCGCCATGTTAGACACTAGCATAAAGAATAACCTTCACAAGCGTGGTGAACGTAAAATTATGCGTAAGAAAGAACACGATATTTTCATGCGGCTTCCCTACTTAGACGAAAACGTCGTTAGAAGAGTCAACGGTATTTTGAAAAGATCCAAAACTAACATCAAAGTAGCCTGGATTAGTGGCCCCACAGTAGGACACAAACTTATTACTTCAGCCTTCTCTAAGCCGCCCTGCCCAGCCGGGACCAAACACTGCCACACCTGTGAGAGTGGACTGAAGGGTAAGTGCACTAAGAAGAACACAGTCTATAAAATTACCTGCAGTATCTGTGAAAGAAATGGAAGGACTGAGTTTTACATTGGAGAAAGTACTCGCCCTGTACGTTATCGTTTCAACGAGCACCTTAGTGACGCTCGCCTGAGAAAACCCGACACCCCACTAGGAGAACATATCGCTGATTCGCACTTCAACTCAAGTAGCACTGAAATCAACTCCGGCTTTACTATCGATATAATCGGTTGGGGGCGGGACTCCGCTGAACTAAAAATAACTGAATCAGTAAAAATTAGAGACCTAAAGCCCACGTTAAACATGATGAAAAGCTCATGGCCCCTCGCTCGTAAACCATAGGTCATAACACTCACTCACTTCTTCTCTTACTCACTCACTTACTTACTCACACGCTCACTCACACACTCACTCACTCACTCATTTACTCGCTCGTTTACTCACTCACTCTCTCACTCACTCGCTCACTCACTCACTCAGGCACAAGGCACACCTATACACACACACACACACACACACACACACACACACACACAAGCTCCTCACCGACTTGCCCGACTCACGACTAATTGACTGGAACGAGCTCAGAACAGCGGCAGTGTTTATCAATGTTTCATTTTGGCAGTGTTTACGCCCGATATGCACCAATGTTTGATGCAATATTTATCTTTATTAATGTATGCGGCTGACATTGCAGGTATGATAGATTGTCATCATTGAATGGTATATTGTTTGCATGTCGTGTTGTATGTTTTGTATGTCATGATACTTTGTTCTAAATTGTTATTTGCCATGTACAATGTTCCACAGAATTTACAACGAATTGCAATATGTTAAAAGTGAATATGCTGTTGAGAGGATGCCTGAGAGAATGTGATTGTGCGCTCTAGCTTTTGAAAATCAAAAACATGTTAATTTAGTCAGACTTGACGATGGCGTAATGCCGAAAGCTTGTTTCATTGTTTTGTATATTTATTTTGCCAAAAATAAAAATACTTTGACATGCGTAAGATCATTTCCAACCTCCATCTATGAAATTTGTTCTATCAGTTTAGACTTTTGCTTGTGTTATGTTATTTGAACAGACCTTTTTATTTGAGGGGGTGCTTTTGACAGTGAGGGGGTGCACTTTTGAGCTCAGGGGGTGCTTGAGCACCCTCAAAACCCCTAATTCTCCGCCCCTGTTTATGTATTACCATTATGAGTTACAGGTTGTTTTGGTTTTTTGCTTTGCTTCTATTTATTATTATTATCATTACGCGTTTAGGAGAGGCGCCTTGTCATAAGCCGACAGAGCTTTTGCGCCAATCCTGAAACATTGTATGTTATCGCCCTTTTATAATGCTGAATACAATGTATTTAACAACAACTCTGCACGTGCGCACGTGCACACCCCTATGCTATATCTCAGGAATAGCTGAGCCGATTGTGTTCAAATTTGGTGTGTGGTTAGGGACCTCTCAGCTGCCGCTTTCCCACAAGTCAGCCTCTGCACGTGCGCACGTGCACACCCTTATTATACATATCAGGAACGTCGCACGTGCGCACGTGCGCACCCTTTTTGTATCTCTGAAACTACTTGCCCAATGGAGTTGAAATTCACCATACATTTTCTTCGCGCTCGCTCGTTCATCGCCAACTTCGGCGTCTTACTGGTAGAATAGGACTGCCAGTTGGAGTCACTTGAAGGAGGTTAGAAGAGGTTAGAAGCGCCACTGGAACAAGCACATATCATCTATGCCGACAAATGATTGATCATTGTAAACTAATGACATAGCCATTGCCCAGTAGCCATAATATCAAAGAGAGTTTTAATAATTAATATGCTCAATCAAATACAATTCTTTTCCATTTATGTACGCGAAATGCAACGTAAAATGCAAGCTTTTAGCCATAGATGTTAAAAATGTCAATTTGTGCCAGTTTGGAAACTGCATACGTCATAAATAAATGGTAGCTTTCGAGTTGAAAGATGTAACGTTTGAGCTAGCGTACCCTGTGTGAACTAACCTGTTAGGTGGCCGTTCGGGAGTGAGTTGTTGCTTCGACAAAACGGATCAAAATATTAATTGAAAATGTTCTCAACTGGGTAAGATTTAATCCTGTATGTCTGACAGCGACATTTAAAACACTTGAAGTCCCATAAACTGTTTGTAGGGATTTGAACTTTGAATTTCCTGTGAATGATTCTAAAATCAAGTACAAAGTAGCAGGGCCCTACCAATTTAACATTAGGCTTATGACGTTGCATGGTAAGAATGACCTTCAAATCTATAAAGTTAGCATTGGGGCCCTACTGATCATTTGCAGGACATGACGCCGCTGTTCAGGTGTTCATGTACATGATGACTGAGTATTAGTAGGTGTCGGTATTCTGTACTCTGTAGTCTAACCAAGGTTACTATAACAAAAGGTTAGTCAGATCATGCGTCACTGATTCTGAAGCTGTATGACTGCACTAAGGCTGTATGACCAAGACTTTATGACTGGGACTATATGACCAAACTGACCCGGTTTTGGAATCAGCACATCTCCACCAATCCATAAAGGCAAGGCAAGCCAACATTTTCCCAGTAGGATCTTCATGGGGCTATCCCCAAAACACCGATTTCCCCGTTGGCTCATGTGTTGAAGGCCACGGACCATGACTTTAGTGACGTCATCACTTAGGAATGTCAAACATTTGGCGGGGGCTGGTACTAACTACTATTGCATATCAGTTCATTTATTGGCGAATCATTCCACGCTGTGGTTTAGTGGTTGATCCGTTTCAAAAACACCGTCAAGATGAGTACATAGAGGCATACACATGCATCGGTCAAGGACGCTAGTACATATGCCTAAATCAGACGCATAAATGTTAATACAGATGCAAATACAAATGCTAAACCATCTTTGCACCAAAGCTGAGATGTCAAATGACAGATGATTTGGTATAGCGGCGAGAAGATCTGGTAGCGTACGAGCAGCCGAGGCGGCTGCCAGCAGGTTGTTCCAGGACTGAGATGCACGGTATGAGAAAGTACTGCGAGCCAAGGAAAGCCGAAACGGAGGAAGCTGTAACTCGCCACTGGCTGTTGCGCGAGTAACTCGCTGCGACACGGCCGAACGTCGGACAAATAACGACTGGACGGCTTCCGGAGTGTTTGCATCATTCAAAGCCTTGAGGACTTTGATGCAGTCACGATGTTTGACCAGGTCGTCAATTTTGCGCCAGCCAAGTTGATCTAAAATAGGTGAAATGTGGTCAAATTTTCGAGCACCTGTCACTATCCGAGCCGCAACATTTATTAGTTTTTTATTCTGTGCAAGTGACAGGCTGCAGCTCCACCCAAGATTGAGAGACAGTAGATGATGTGGGGAAACACCTGAGCATGAATAAAGATCTTGTGGGTCTCTGGTGTGAGGTGGTGACGAATTTTGTAAAGTGAAAGAAGAATGGAGGTGCACTTTTTGACAACATTTGATATATGCTCCTCCCAGGATAATTTATTGTCAAAACCATTCCGAGCATCTTCACGGACGGGGAGGGGACCAGGACGTGACCGGATATGTTTGTTGAGAAGGAACTGGTGTTTTTAGAGACTGGGAGGTGCGGACAAGAAGAAGAGTTGTTTTGGTTCGATTCATTTTTAAGGAGTTAGATTTAAAGTAGGATTGGATAGACTCCTCTTGTGTCTCCTCCTCTTGTGTCTCCTCTAGTGTCTCCTCTTGGCGAGATTTTAGAGCGCTGAGCTGGTCTGGAGGAGAGGAGTCTTAATAAGGAGGTATCATCTGCATAGGATACTAAGCGTCCGTGAGGCAGGGAGGATGCAAGATCGCTTGTGAAAATGCTGAAGAGGTCCGGGCCCGTTAAGGAACCTTGAGGAACGCCATGGGTCTGAGGTAAGGAAAGGTTACCGCTTCTCACCATCTGCCGCCCTCGCCAAGGTAGCTCGCGAACCAGGATCTGTAAATGCCGTACCATGCAAGTTTATCAAGCAAGAGTATGTGGTCAACGCTATCGAAGGCACGGCTCAGATCCACTGATGTGGCTGCGACGATGTGCCCCTCATTCATCCTACGTACCATCCAGTCAACGACATCGATGAGGGCATCTTCCGTGGAGTGACATTTGCGGTAGGCATATTGTGTGGAAGCCATGATATTATTGCTTATCAAATATTCAGTAACCTGACGGCAAACGACCTTCTCGCAAATTTTTGACAAGACTGGTAATATAGAGATTGGCCTGAAACTATTGGCTTCCTCACGAGATCCAGATTTGAATAGCGGCACCACACACGCCCTCTTTCCAAGCTGAAGGAAAAACTTGCGTACTGATCGATCAAGCGACAGCTTGGCTGGCAGACAGTTCACTGAGCGCGGCGGACAGTTCCTGAAGCGTAATCACACGGGGCGTCAGCCCAGCTGTCATCGCGCAGGGTGGCCTGGGAGGGAGGGGAGGCCCAGCTGTCATCACGCAGGGTGGCCTGGGAGGGAGGGGAGGCACAGCTGTCATCACGCAGGGTGGCCTGGGAGGGAGGGGAGGCCCAGCTGTCATCACGCAGGGTGGCCTGGGAGGGAGGGGATGCCCAGCTGTCATCGCGCAGGGTGGCCTGGGAGGGAGGGGAGGCTCAGCTGTCATCACGCAGGGTGGCCTGGGAGGGAGGGGAGGCTCAGCTGTCATCACGCAGGGTGGCCTGGGAGGGAGGGGAGGCCCAGCTGTCATCACGCAGGGTGGCCTGGGAGGGAGGGGAGGCGCAGCGCTGCCACCAGCTGCTATCTCAGCGGCGATTTTTGGCCCGACATTGGCAAAGTGTCGGTTAAATTCGTCCGCCTTTTCACCGGTCAACGAGGCTGGATTATTCCCACTTCCTTTCGGCCGCATGTCAAATTCTTTCACACCCTGCCAGAAAGCATTACGATCGCGCGACATTTGAGCACATACCTATTCTCTACGTGACACGGCAAAGTGGCCCTTGACCAGATTTCGAAGCCTGCGGTACTCCTTATTTTCCCCACCCCGTCTCTGCGCCACACAAGATTGGCCCTATGATCTATCCCTACGCCGCATTAGTTCAAGAAGCGTCTCATCGTCCTCCACCCACGGACAGTGCTGCCGACGGCGCGGTGTCACTGTTCTTAGCGGACAATGGGAATCGAGTACGCTCCACCAAAGTCGCATTAAACTACAGACTTTCGTATCGACATCCGTCGCTTCATAAACAGGATCCCAATTAAGATACAGTAGTTCCAAGCATATCGCATCCCAGTTCGCTTTACGCCATGACCTCGATGCGAAACTTTTTGGACTAATGCAAGGTTTAAAGGGAGTGTGCCTACTGTTTTGAACTGTCAAAATTATTTTTCCTACGATAAGTAGCTATTGTTGTGATGGTTGGATACAACGAAATTTACATCTGGAGCCCCTTTAGTTGAATTTCCACTTATATTGTTTTTACTTATTTTTCGTTTCGATATCGAAAAAACGATCCCCACTACGGTGAAGGTAATCAGAGGTAACAAATTGTTACGTGAACGACGCACCTAAGACAAAATACAGTCCGATCGTTTCGCCCAGGCCACGGTAGATAAAATACGTTCCGCCTATTCAATACGTGCGCTTGCGTGGGTTTGGGTTATATATATCGCCTTCTAAAAAAAACGATTCTAAAAAAAACGATTCTAAAAAAAAATCCATGAATCAAATGGTGATTTAATAATTCAGGTCCCAAAGATGAAATGAATTGTGATTGAATCATTACAAAAGTTGAATCAATAACCAGTCTGCTTATTTTGACAATACATATTGTCAGTACAACTTGGCATACAATCACACTACTCCACCACCTATTCAATACATGTAGGTACATATTGCACAAGTTTCGGGTGATGGCTGCAATGGCCTTGGCTGCAGTGTTACTGGTATCATAGAGCTGTGATTGTATAGAACAAATATAAGCAGTGAGGAAAGATGACTCTTGGATGACTGACTAAGAAGAGGAGTACAAGTTTATGGAAAGCTGTAAAGCTGGTAACGCTGATTTAGATGCATTTCAACAGCATGTGTCTATGCCCTAGGGTCTTTGTATTGCAATAGGTGGGCACTTACATGGAGTGAATATTAAAAAATAGACATCTTCAATATATAATTTAATATAATTGGCATTGGAATGGGAGGGGGCGATTTCCCCCATTTCTGGTGATATTTTCCCCCCTTTTTGTGAAAATGGGAAAGCAATATTTCAACAAAGGTGTACTTTCCTCGTTTAATACACCCGTAGCAAAGAACACAACACACAAAGAACAAGTTACTGTGTTTTTGTGGGAGATTTCTGTCTTCATTCTCCATTGTGGTGGGTTGCTATTTTTTGTCCCAGAACAGTGCTAATCTTATATTGTGTTCAGTATTCACTGCCTTCAGGCTTCCTTGTGTTGTCTGCGCGGTTGTTCTGAGCTCGTTGACGGGGGGGGGGGGGGGCGTACTGAGAAGCTGTAATGGAACATCGGTGGTATCTGCAGGGTGACTCACCCAGCCGGGAATGTCACGACAGCCGGGCGAGTCTTTGTTTATCGTTCAAAATGATTGTTACGATGAATACATGGTTTTACGCAGCCTTTACGCCTTTACCGTTGATTTAAGTTACAAGCTTCATTAAATAATGCTTACAATCAAGCATGAGTGGTTTTCTGAATAAATGGTTTCATGAATCGTTTCTTCTCTTTTATAATTTTTAGTACTTCCACATGTAGCGTCAACGTCCCGTTCGATTGACTGACTGTCTAGTAGGACATCACATATCAGCGTCACAACTCAGCTACAGCGGTCTTAGAACTATATCAGAGGCACAGTCACTAAGTCCTGGTTCAAACACCGAGAAAAACCATGCTTACTTGTTCTGGCTGTATTATGAAACAACAAAGTCAACGGATGAGTCATTCATACATTTTACATTTTAGTAAAAGCAATAGCAACGTAACAATAACAATACCAAACATGACCAATTCCATTCTCCACAGCAAATTATGTCACCATTTCACCTTTCCTCCGCACCTTAGAAATGTACAACAAACGAACAAGTACTCCATGTTAATATCAACTGTGCGATATAAGTCAGAGATCAGAAGTTGTGCCTAACTACAGCCACATACCGAGGTCAGGTCAGAAGTCAGACAGTAACTGTGTATGCCTGCAGGTCATATAGAGACATACATACACAGGACAGGTCAGCTATCATGCCAGAGGTCAGACCAGCGGTCAGACAGCAGTCGCGTCTGCTACCAGGTAACAGACAGAGGTCACATCAGATGTCAAACAGCGTCCCCTGCAGGTCACGCACAGAGTGAGGTCAGGTCAGATGTCATGTCAGAGGTCGGATCAGATGTCATGTCAGAGGTCGGGTCAGATGCAATGCCAGAGGTCGGACCAGCGGTCAGACAGCAGTCGCGTCTCCTACCAGGTCCCGCACAGACAGAGGTCAGGCCAGAGGTCAAACAGCGTCCCCCTGCAGGTCACGCATAGAGTGGGGTCAGGTCAGATGTCATGTCAGAGGTCGGGTCAGATGTTATGTCAGAGGTCGGGTCAGAAGTCAGGTCAGAGGTCAACCCGGAGGTCAGGTCAAATATCACGCCAGAGATCATGCAGCAGCTGTGTCTCCAAGCAGGGCACACACAAGATACAGATGCAAGGGCGCTGCCACAATATTTTGAGACGGGGGGGGGGGGGGCAGGCAGGTGTTCTCCCTCTCTACCTCACTTTCATGGGGCTGTTAAAATCCTGCTAATTTGGGGGCATCCCCCCCCCCCCCGAGGGCGACGCCCCTGCACAGAGTTCAGGCATGTCAGGTCAAACAGCAACCATTTCTCCCCTTGGGTCACACAGGCAGAGGTCAGATCAGGTCAGACGGCAGCTGTGTCTCCCTGCAAGCCACTCACAGATAGAGGTCAGGTCAGAGGTCAGATGGCAAAAAGTGTCCCCTTGTATGTCACACACAGAGTGAGGTCAGGTCAGATGTCATGCCAGAGGTCACACCAGCGCGGCGGTCAGACAACAGTCGCGTCTCCTACCAGGTCACACACAGACAGAGGTCAGGTCAGAGGTTAGATGGCAAAAAGCGTCCCCCTGCAGGTCACGCACAGAGTGAGGTTAGGTTAGATGGCATGTCAGAGGTCGGGTCAGAGGTCATGTCAGAGTTCAGATGGCAAAAAGCGTCCCCTTGTATGTCACACACAGAGTGAGGTCAGGTCAGATGTCATGCCAGAGGTCACACCAGCGCGGCGGTCAGACAGCAGTCGCGTCTCTTACCAGGTCACACACAGACAGAGGTCAGGTCAGATGTAAAACAGCGTCCCCCTGTAGGTCACGCACAGAGTGAGGTTAGGTTAGATGGCATGCAGAGGTCGGGTCAGATGGCATGTCAGAGGTCGGGTCAGATGTCATGGCAGAGGTCGAGTCAGATGTCATGTCAGAGGTCGGGTCAGATTTCATGCCAGAGGTCGGGTCAGATGTCATGGCAGAGGTCGGGCCAGATGTCATGTCAGAGGTCGGGTCAGATGTCATGGCAGAGGTCGGGTCAGATGTCATGGCAGAGGTCGGGTCAGATGTCATACAGAGGTCGGGTCAGATGTTATGTCAGAGGTCGGGTCAGAAGTCAGGTCAGAGGTCAACCCGGAGGTCAGGACAAATATCAGGCCAGAGATCATGCAGCAGCTGTGTCTCCAAGCAGGGCACACACAAGATACAGATGCAAGGGCGCTGCCACAATATTTTGAGACGGGGGGGGGGGGCAGGCAGATGTTCTCCCTCTCTACCTCACTTTCATTGGGCTTTTCAAATCCTACTAATTTGGGGGCACCCCCCCCCCCCCCCCGTGGGCGACGCCCCTGCACAGAGTTCAGGCATGTCAGGTCAAACAGCAGCCATTTCTCCCCTTGGGTCACACATGCAGAGGCCAGATCAGGTCAGACGGCAGCTGTGTCTCCCTGCAAGGCACTCACAGACAGAGGTCAGGTCAGAGGTCAGACGGCAAACAGCGTCCCCCTGCATGTCACGACACGCACAGTGAGGTCAGGTCAGATGTCATGTCAGAGGTCGGACCAGATGTCAGACAGCAGCCGTGTCTCCTTCCAGGTCACACACAGACAGAGGTCAGGTCAGAGGTCAGATGGCAAAAATCGTTCCCTTGTATGTCACGCACATAGTGAGGTCAGGTCAGATGTCATGCCAGAGGTAAGACTAGCGCGGCGGTCAGACAGCAGTCGCGTCTCCTACCAGGTCACACACAGACAGAGGTCAGGTCAGATGTGAAACAGCGTCCCCCTGCAGGTCACGCACAGAGTGAGGTTAGGTCAGATGTCATGTCAGAGGTCGGGTCAGATGTCATGTCAAGAGGTCGGGTCAGATGTCATGGCAGAGGTCGGGTCAGAAGTCAGGTCAAAGATCAGGCAGCAGCTGTGTTTCCAAGCAGGGCACACAAGACACAGATGCAAGGGCGCTGCCACAATATTGTGAGACGGGGGGGGGGGGGGCAGGCAGGTGTTCCCCCTCTCTACCTCACTTTCATTGGGTTGTTAAAATCCTGCTAATCTGCCCCCGGGGGGGGGGGGGGGGCACCGCTACACAGAGTTCAGGCATGTGAGAGGTCAAACAGCAGCCATTTCTCCCCTTGGGTCGCAGAGGTCAGATCAGAGGTCAGACGGCAGCCGTGTCTCCCTGCAAGCCACTCACAGACAGTTGTCATGTCAGAGGTCAGATGGCAAACAGCGTCCCCAGCATGTCACGACACGCACAGTGAGGTCAGGTCAGATGTCATGCCAGGGGTCGGACCAGATGTCAGGTAGCAGTCGTGTTTCCTTCCAGGTCATACACAGACAGAGGTCAGGTCAGATCAGATGACAAGTGGCACCCTGCATGTCACGCACAGTGAGGTCAGGTCAGGTCAGCTGGCATGTCAGGTCGGGTCAGATGTCATGTCAGAGGTCGGGTCAGATGTCATGTCAGAGGTCGGATCAGATGGCATGTCAGAGGTCGGGTCAGGGGTCAAGCCGGACGTCGAGTCAGAGGTCAAGCTAGAGGTCGGGTCGGAGCAGGCAGCAGTCGTATCTCAAAACAGGGCACACACACATGCAAGGGCGCTGTCACATTTTGAGACGGGGGGGGGGGGGGGGGTGCAGCTAGGTGTTTGCCCCCCTCCCCCTACCTCACACTCAATGAGCTTTCAAAATCCTGCTCATCCATCTGGAGGCAGCCCAGCCCCCCCCCCCCCCAGGGGGCGACGCCCCTGCAAAGTGCTCAGGCATGTCAGAGGTCAAACAGCAGCCATTTCTCCCCTTGGGCCACACAGGCAGAGGTCAGATCGGCGGTCAGACGGCAACCGTGTCTCCCTGCAAGCCACACACAGACAGATGTCAGCCGTCAAGTTAGAGGTCAGATAGCAACCGCGTCTCCCTGCAGGCCATACACGGAGGTCAGGTCAGAGGTCAGACAGTAACAGTGTCTTCCTGCAGGCCACACACACAGCCAGAGATCAGGTCGCTCCTATTCAGCCGCGCCGGCCGGTCGCGCGCGCCCAACAACTGCAGCTGTCCCAGACACCCAGCACGTGTGTGCCGCTCCTTTTCAGCCGAGCTTCACTGCTGCCACTGGTTACCAGAGCTGATGGACCGTCTGCAGGCTCCGGAGCCATGTCAGGAAGGTGCTGGAAAGGCAATGCCACTCAGGTCATGAAATGTGGAAATGGGAATCATATAATGCCATTCGATACTGAATGATGTATTTTACAATTTACTCGATTATTCATTATGTTATAGTGTAATTCAAATCACATGAACAGACATAAACAGTATCAGGAAATATTAAGTCGTGCTATGCTTGGACAAAAGACCACTGGAACCCAGTATGTACCAGTAGTGTACTTTGAAATGCTTGAGAAATATGTATTTGTAAGCAGTAATACTGAAGGAAAATTACACAGACATATTTGATTTCACTTCTTCTTGTACTTCTCACCAACACACTTGCATACAACACTGGCAAACCTCTCATGCTAGTCAGTGGCGGATCCAGGAAAGAAAATGGGGGTGGGGGGGGGGGGGGGGGTGGGGGCACATCAGACGTCAAAGGGCCCTCGAGCTGCAAGGGGCCCCCAATCATTTTTGCCAGTCTGAAAGGGCCTGCAGTCGGTCTAAGTGTATTTTCAGGTATGAGAAGGCCCTTGTCAAGCCTGAGAGGGCTTATGCCAGTCTTGTAGGGCCCTTGCAAGACTTGAGATTGCCCTATGCTGGCCTGAGAGGACCAACAGCACGTGCAGACCTGGGAAGGGCCCTCTCAAACCAGCTTTGTGCTCACTTAGCCTGGTAAGGGCCCCTTGGACTGTCATAAGGCCTCTAAGCTTAGTAAATGCCCTCTCAGGCCCAGCGAGGGCCCTTTCAGACCAGTGTTGGGCCATCAAAGGTCTGGAAAGGGCCTTCTCAGTCATGGCTGTACCCCGGGCTTGGCAAGGGCCCTCAGGTCCTCAGACACGGATGGACCCAGGCCCAACCGTCCACAGAGGGGGCCCTCCTCAGACGTTTTGTGGGGCATGTGTCCCATTGCCCCATGGATCCGCCCCTGATGCTAATCAATAAAGTGTAAACTAAATTTGGCCCAAATGGTAAGCCGTTACAATGATTTTCAAAGAATTCAGTGCTCTAAAATGTGTATTCCTTCACAAGGCAAATTTTATAAAAGTTAAGCATCTACTTTAATACACGAGCGGTAAGGATCGACACGTACCAGTGATGGGATGGCAGACTTTTTCAACTTAACATGTGAGCCTGACTCATAATCATGAGCCGCAAAGTGCCTGAAGCACACACGCATTGCCTCCTTCAATCTGCATGCTGCCATCGAGGCAGCCAACAGCTGGCTGCCTGCCCTGGCACCCTGAAATACAGAACATATATAAATGCACATTTTTTGGTGCATTGATTTAATCAATTCACCAAAAAAATTGTTCCATGAATTGAACAGTGATTTAATCATTCAGGTTCCAAAATGAATTGAGATTGAATCATGACAAAAAAGTTAAATCAGTAACCAGTCTGGACTGAGCATAAAAGCCCCTTTTTGTCTTCAAAAGTCAAAAATAATTCAATATATTTATTTAGTGATATATCAAAAATAACCATTACAAAACAATTATAATATCTAATAGCTCTCTTTTGAAGATGAGCATTGAGCGTTGAGGCAAAAATAATTATAAAACTGAAGCGTTACACTAATGATATAACACAACATGACAATGACATAATTACACTAATGACATAAGGGACGAGTTTCTGTTCAGTTTCAGATTTTAGTTCAGTAATTCACCTCCTCAGTTAATGGTGTTCTTGAGGTCCATAACAGAGGAAGAGGGTATTATTACGACATACAGAAAAGCGTACCAGTAATACCAAAACTATGTCACCAAAAACTATACATAATCAAACCTGACCTAACCTTTACAGCAATTACGGTCATAGGGACCCATGTTTAGAACGCTCTGCTCGCATTCGCTCGCTGTGCTTTGGAACCCACTGAGTGGGCATCGCCCCCCTGGACCCCCACCCCAGACCATCTTGTAGACAGACAGTATAGAGGATTCTTCATGGCTCCGAGTGGAAGATAATAATATATTTTCCAAGCGTGTGACTGAAAAACCGAGCAACGAAGGAGCGAGGTTTTTCAGGAACACCCAGAAATATTTTTTATCTTCCACAAGGCAGACATGAAGAATTCCATATTTTTTTGAGTAGAGGTTGATTCAGTCTAGTTCAGTTCAGTACTTGATTTTTAGTCGGAACTCACATGACCTTATCTTGTATCTCAGAAATAGCCAAAAGGCTTTGGTGTTCAATAATTATTTTTACCATCTTGTAGACAGACAGTATAGAGGATTCTTCATGGCTCCGAGTGGAAGATAATAATATATTTTCCAAGCGTGTGACTGAAAAACCGAGCAACGAAGGAGCGAGGTTTTTCAGGAACACCCAGAAATATTTTTTATCTTCCACAAGGCAGACATGAAGAATTCCATATTTTTTTGAGTAGAGGTTGATTCAGTCTAGTTCAGTTCAGTACTTGATTTTTAGTCGGAACTCACATGACCTTATCTTGTATCTCAGAAATAGCCAAAAGGCTTTGGTGTTCAATAATTATTTTTATTCAAACTACTATCAGTCAAAACCGTATGTCAACACGTACCGGTGGGCGGTGCAGCGATCGAGATGCTTCTTCGTAGTCATATGCACGATTTTTGTTTATACAGCCTTGATCTACAACCACGGACGCAGCACTGATTCGGCATTTCCACAAATGACCGTTATCGTTCGTTTGAAGATTTGTTAACGCATCAGCCAGGATTTTCAAGTTACTGGAAGGACAATACCAATTACCAAACTAAAACCACGATAACACAACTACCAAAGATAAGAACGAGATAGCTCGCACTAAAAGCGAGCTATATATATATTTGGGTATTTTTCAAGGATGCAAACCCATAGAGTCGCAAAGTAAAAGCTGGAGTTTTAGCAGCTTCAGCCGCCAGGGACCGCTAGTGAGCCAGGGTAAACACCATGGCTCACTAGCGGTCCTTGGCGGCCAATTGCTGCAAAAACTCCAGCTCTTAGTGCGAGCCTGAACATCGCATACAAATTAATAACCAGTCTGGTTCAATGTAAACAAATCGTCGAAAAGCATGATGGCTGGCCGCCCTGGTTCTGTTGTTCGGCAGCTGCTATCAGCGCGCACGAGCTGTTTGTTCGAATTGCTATTGGCCGGTGATAACGATATGCTAGCGTTATAATCGATAGTTGCAGTGCTTTTAGTAGTGGGAAGTCATCTGGAGTCTACCCGATAACTTTTTGCTCCCAAGCAAATTCCTGGAGTCTTTGAATATCTCAGCAACTAGGGTGAATCTGGAGAAATGAAGTAATGGTTCAATTCAGAAAATTGTGCTCTATAGACCAGTGTCAATAACCCCAACTAAGCGATGTGAGTAGGCACACTCCCTTTGACCACAGGAAAGCTTATTGCAGTAGTAAGATGATCAGAAATTGGCTCTGTTGACAAGAAAACCGCCGAGTTCAGTCCGTCCACGTTGGTGATGATATGGTCCAGGAGGGCAGGAGTCGGCTCCAGATGATTGGTTTCCGTGACAAGTTGTTGCAGCCCCAGGTCGTTCAGCGCCGTCATGTACCGACGACAGATTGGTGTGTCCGGTCTGAGGACGTCTATATTGACGTCCCCGAGACAGAACATAGGTCGACCCCCGGCCAGAGCGTCACGAGCTGGTCGTTAATTTCTTCTATGCCATACTTACTTCTACGTATGTACGGCTGGCGTGGTGGACGGTACACCACTCCCACGGTCACAGAACTTCGGCCCCTACATTTCACAGAAACCCAGAGAGAATCTAGTGCCGCACTACTACTTGTAATGGGTAGGATGTTGCATTCCAGTATGTCCCTGTGAATAATTGCCACACCACCACTGTTCTCCCTGGTGCCTGGCTGAAGTGGCCGATCACGACGCAGTATATTATACCCCGGGAAAATCAAGATTCCGTCTAATACTTTCGCATGTAACCAGGTTTCAGAAACACAATAAATGTCTACATTATGATCGTTCATGGTTCAAATAACAGAGTTCATATTGGGCGTAAGAGAACGGACATTAGAGTGAGCTATTACAAGAGTTCGCGAAGTGGCATTTCTAACCAGGCCACTTCCAACGCCGCTGACCTCCGGGAGTCGGACCAGGCACCGAGTCGGATTCTGGCTGTGTTGCGGCAGGCGAGTCAGGCTGGTCGCTCTTCCGCCCGCGCGCTGAGTGCAGAGGGTGGCGGCCCGCGCAGCTGGGTATGGCGCGGGCTGTCGCGCCTGGCCGCCATGTTGGAACGCCGAACCGAACACGGATTAACACATCGGGGCTGTTGGGGTTGCAATCCCGGACCAGTATCTCGGCAACCACGAGTCGCACAGACATGGGACAAACACAGATATGTAGAGAAATGATCGGCCCGGAGTATGCACTATGTCGATAAAATAAATAAAACATCGATACAAATTATACAGCTGTAAAGCACGATCAAATCCGTCCAATATCCACCCAACATGTATTCATATTTACAAGCATGAAGCTTATAATGACAGGTTTAATCAAACGCGTCCGACCCTTCCATTCATACTCCTCACCACCCCTCGCCCGGCCCGGCGTTCCAGCGTGGCGGCCGGCCGCGAACGCTCTCAGGCACCCTTGTCCCTTCCAGTTGTTATATAATTCAGTGACTGAGTGGCACGCCGTCCGCCGCTGCATGGGCGCGGCCTCACCCACACGGAGATCAAGTCGCCGCTGACATGGTCCGGTGTTGGTTGGCGCCTTACACGGCGGGACAAAAGTTCCCCAGCGCCGGGAGCGGTCTGCTGGACGCCGCTCCTCGCCTTGGCTCGGCGGACCTTCCATCCGCCTCGGCAGCCTCGCCGCGCCGGCCGTCGGGGGCGTGTCCCCTCGACCGTCTGGCCACCCGGCATTGTTGACATTAGCCGGGAGGCGTCCCCTGGTCAGCGGGTGTCCCCCCGTCCTCCACGGTCTCCATGGCAACGGGTAGGTGTGTCGGAGGAAGTGACGCCTACCTCCGCGCTACATAGTTCATGCGCGTCGGCAAGAAGATAGTGATTTCGATTATGGCAAATTTCTTCAGAATGCGAGATGCTAAGAGTCTATAAATATCACTGTTTCACTGTCTAGGTAAAATTGATCTTGTCTTCGCCGATACAAATCTTGCCATCTTCAAAAACGTTCAGTGCAGACCTTCGTGGGAGCGGCTTGACAGTATCAGCTTGATTCTTTTCGAGACAATTTGTATGTAAAAGATACGACTCACAGTTTTGGTGGCTTGACAGGAAGGTGACGTTGAAGTTAGCGAAACACCTGACGAACACTATTCACTGTCGCGGGCGTCTCGTTTACGAAAAAGCTAAAAGCACTGCGGAGCGGCCGGGGGTCGCCAGTGTAGCGCGCCGTCCGGGAACCAAAACATATAACTCTGATAGTACTGTTATCATTGATTTGAGTGTTGATACACTATTCAATCAATATTTATTATGGTGAGCTCAATATCACTCACCTGTGTGTTGCTATGGAAGTGAAGTGAACTGCTGGTTAAAATATTTGTGAGCTCTGACCTGAGCTTGTGCGACGCGCGCATTACTTCAAAATTATCAGGCCCAGGACCGCCCGGAGCCCAGTGATTTCCTTAAAGTTGAGGCCCGGCCCTGGCCCAGCCCAGGCCCCCAGCCCATGGCCCATAGGGCCAGCCCGGCCCATGGCGAACTCTGCTAGCAACTGCTCCGTAATGCCGGCGCCACCGCCGCACGCGGTTATTGCAGCCGGACGTTTCCGGTGCCGGTGCCAGGCTGAATGACTGTTTCATTATTGTACTGGTTATTTTCTTAGGTTTAGTTTCTGGGATACAGCTTGTTGAACGTAGTTGGCTACGCGATCAGTGAGCTTCATCATCATTTCGGTAGTGCAATTCCACTTCATCGGTGGTGGCTAGTTCGGATTTGAAATATTTTGAAATGTACCACATTTGTCTACGTCTGTACCACATTTTGACAGTTTATTTAAAACAGCTTGACATATTATGATTTCCTTACATCAATTAAATTCCATGCATTTTGTATTTACTCTGACTTGATTCAACTATTAATTAGGCCAATTTGTATGTGTTTTATTAATTAATTGCAGAACTTGCCTGGTCGGCTGAGATGTGCTGCGATCTATGATAACTTGGTCGAGATCAGAGATGAGCCACGCTCTTTCCAAGCCTCCAAACGTTCCGAATCCGAAAGTGGTTAGTTGTTCAAGTGGTGGTCTTCGATGGCATTGTTTCCGATCAATCCATCTTGAGACTGACAGAGCTGCTGACGACTGCCGCGTATTAACGGAGCTGCTGACGACTGCCGTGTATTAACGGAGCTGCTGACGACTGCCGCATATTAACGGAGCTGCTGACGACTGCCGCGTATTAACGGAGCTGCTGACGACTGCCGTGTATTAACGGAGCTGCTGACGACTGCCGCGTATTAACGGAGCTGCTGACGACTGCCGCATATTAACGGAGCTGCTGACGACTGCCGCGTATTAACGGAGCTGCTGACGACTGCCGTGTATTAACGGAGCTGCTGACGACTGCCGCGTATTAACGGAGCTGCTGACGACTGCCGCATATTAACGGAGCTGCTGACGACTGCCGCGTATTAACGGAGCTGCTGACGACTCATGTATTAACAGAGCTGCTGACGACTGCCGCGTATTAACAGAGCTGCTGACGACTGCCGCGTATTAACGGAGCTGCTGACGACTGCCGTGTATTAACGGAGCTGCTGACGACTGCCGCGTATTAACGGAGCTGCTGACGACTGCCGTGTATTAACGGAGCTGCTGACGACTGCCGTGTATTAACGGAGCTGCTGACGACTGCCGCGTATTAACGGAGCTGCTGACGACTGCCGCGTATTAACGGAGCTGCTGACGACTGCCGTGTATTAACGGAGCTGCTGACGACTGCCGCGTATTAACGGAGCTGCTGACGACTGCCGCGTATTAACGGAGCTGCTGACGACTGCCGTGTATTAACGGAGCTGCTGACGACTGCCGCGTATTAACGGAGCTGCTGACGACTGCCGTGTATTAACGGAGCTGCTGACGACTGCCGCGTATTGCTGACGGCTGCGTTGTGTTGGCCGTGTTGCCGGAAACCGTGTCGGCCTACGCCGTGATGCCAGTGACATGTCGTCCGGGCTATACCGAGTGACGTGTTTGTAGCAGTCTGCGGCTCCTGCTCCGCCGCAGGCCGACCGACCCCGGCCCGTTTATGTGGCGGCCCGTTTGCTGCCTTTGATCTCAGACGTAAACCGATCGCTCCCGGCTGCCGCTCCGGTCTGACGGCGGCGGACGAATTCAGCCTGCGGAGCCAGTCAAGGAATTTATATTGTTTAATCACGGAAGATAAATCGGCCCTTTCCACAAATGCCGATGGTGAGGTGCGTATGTACTTTACAGTCGCAAATTTCGAGATGATTCGATTGCAAAATTTAAATCAATAGCTACACTGGTAGTATTCTTAACCCGCGCACTGCAGTGGGTTTGCGCCGAACACGAACTGCAGGGGGGGGGGGTGATTTCCGCCCCCCCCCCCCCGTGAGATCTCGAAAACTACGCTACGCAGCGACAATCAGAAAACGGAATTTGATAGCTTGATACAGGTTTTATCAAAAGTATTTCAGTATTTTTTTAAGTCAGGTCAAAATTGAGGTCACCAGAGGTCATCAAAGGTCAAATTTCAATTTTCCCCCTGTTTTAGGACTTTGCTCCAGAAATTCCCATATATCTCGGAAACTATGCTAGTTAGAAACAAACGAAAAAAGCAAACGCCAGCCAGTGATATTTGCAATCGACTAGGTGTCCTCAAATTTGATCTCAGCTCAATATTTGAACCTCCAGAGGTCAAAATAGGGAAAAATGCTGTTTTTTTGTAAAATCGTTTTTCGCTATTAACTTTTTAATTAATAAAGATAACGGCAAACTGTTTACGCCATTGTGTTTATCTCGTCAAGGCGCTTCGAATGATACACATGGTGACCTTGTTAAGTCAACTTAAAAATTTGACCTCAGGTCAAGGTCAAGTGTATTGTGTCAAGTGTATCAAACCCAAGTAGGGCATGTTGCATATGGGAAGACGTGTCTCGACGAGACAAATGCATTGCCGTCTGTTTTACTTCTCTATCTTCATTATTCGGGAGTTATTGACAAAAAGTGATGGTGACCTCGCATGACCTCAAATGACCCCATAGGGGTCACTGCACAAAACTTACACTTGGATCATCAAGAATATCCTATAATAACTTGATCCAGAAGTAATTGGACTAATATCATGCATATCCTTGAAATAGGAAGCATCTGTATATTTCCCCATTGACTTATTATAGGCAGGTTACGAACTTGACCTGACCTTAGGTCACCGATATCAAAATTCCGAGATCAACGAATTGTAAGTACTTATTCCCTCATGACATCCTGTAAGTTTCAAACTGATCGGTGAGAAACTCTGGCTTTGGCACAACTGCAAACATTTTGGGAGGTGGGGTCACTTGACCTGGTCTCTGGTGACCTGATCTGAGATGTCCCGAAGATGTTTTTTTCTTCAAAGTGTGCGCAATTGATGTACTAACATGTATGCCAAGACCCGGCCGCGCTGCGCGCCGCCATTTTCTCTATCTGCGAAAAACCTGAGGAGGGGGGGGGGGGGCCCGAAATCAACCCCTGCAGTGCGCGGGTTAACCCGCGCACTGCAGGGGCTTTGCGCCGAACACGAACTGCAGGGGGGTTGATTTCCGCCCCCCCCTGAGATCTCGAAAACTACGCAACGTAACGAGAAGCGGAAAAAGGCATTTGATAGCTTCATACATGTTCTATCGAAAGTATTTCAGTGTTATTTTAGGTCAGGTCAAAATTGAGGTCACCAGAGGTCATCAAAGGTCAAATTTTCCAGTTTTTTCCTGTTTTAGGACATCGCTTTAGAAATTCCCACATATCTCAGAAACGATGATAGCTAGAAACAACCGGAAAAAACAAACGCCAGCCAGTGAAATTTGTAATCGCTAAGGTGTTCTCAGATTTGATCTCAGGTCAATATTGGAGGCTCCAGAGGTCAAAAGGGAAAAAAATGCCGTTTTTTGCTAAATCTTTTTTTGCTATTAACTTCTAACTTTTTACTTACGGAAAACTGTTTACGACATTGTGTTTATCTTGTTAAGGCGCTTCGAATGATATATATGGTGACCTTGTTAAGTCAACTTAACAATTTGACCTAAGGTCAAGGTCAAGTGGTGAACCAAGTAGGGCATGCTACATATGGGAAGACGTGTCTCGACGAGACAAACACATTGATGTCTGCTTTACTTCTCTATCTTCATTATGCCGAGAGTTATTGGCAACAAAAGTGATGGTGACCTCGCATGACTTCAATGACCCAATAGGGGTCACGGAACAAAACTTACACTTGGATCATTAAGAATATCCTATAATAACATAATCCAGAAGTAATTGGACTAGTATCATGCATATCCTTGAAATAGGAAGCATTTGTGTATTTCCCCATTGACTTATTATGGGGAGGTTACGAAATTGACCTGACCTTAGGTCACCGATATCAAAATTCCGAGATAAACGAATTGTAAGTACTGGCACCCTCATGACATCCTGTAAGTTTCAACCTGATCGGTGAAAAACTCTGGCTTTGGCAAACATTTTTGGTGGTGGGGTCACTTGACCTGGTCTGGTGACCTGACCTGGGATGACCCGAGTATATATATTTTTCCAAAGTGTGCGCAATTGATGTTCTAACAGGTGTACCAAAACCCGGCGGCGCGCAGCGCCGCCGGGTTTTCGCTATCTTTGAAAAACCTGAGGGGGGGGGGGCGGAAATCAACCCGTCCCTGCAGTGCGCGGGTTAAGCTCCATGACAATTTTGACTTACGTTACGGTCTACGAATGGCTATTTGGCTTGACTGAGCGTACTCTGTAACTGTCGCTCATTTAGCCGCATAATCTTACTGAATTCTAAAAATGTAAACGTGTCGTAGGCTGCAAGGCCGAGGATTTGAAAAGCTGAGATGTAGCGTTACTGGGAAATCGAGATCAAAGGTTATGCCGAGTGCGTCACTGCCACTGCATTGCTGTGTTTCTCCATAGTATACTGACATGACAGATGTGTAAATATCGACGAGAACCTCCTGCTTCCACCCATCGCATAATGACAGCACATCATGGATAATGATCTATCCAAAGTGCTATTTATTTTCTAGTACCGTATGCTCGATGACTGGAAAGTCATCGATGAGTCTCGAAAGGCATCACAGACTACTGAAATCTATCTATTCCGGCTGTCATACATTTTGTGGGGCATCAACCGAGGCGTAGTTTGTTCGCGCCGTGGCAGCTTGGTCGGCTCTGAGAATGCATTACAGATCTGTTGGTTAGCGATGCAGACTGTAGCTGAGCGTGGCAGCCAGACGGGAAACGTCCCGCCGGCAGCGCCGACACAGCGCAGATCCGATCTGTACACCATCACACGACGAGTGGTATACCCAGCTGGAGGTCAGAATTCGATAGATGGCCGCCTCGGCAATATGACGACTTTTCTCCCAGGCAGGCTGACGATGCATGGTGCTGTGGTCGGCTTCCGTGTTCAAGAAAATGCATCAGTGTTTCCGTATAGAGGCGGACCGACCTTCGTCGTGGGTGTGAAACCTGTGATGGAAGTACTTTGGGTGAAACACTGAACTTGTTTAGAAATGGGTGTCCGGGTCGAGTCGGTCTTGTCATTGTTCAATGGCAAACTTATCGCCAGTTGTCGCCTTGCTGAACGAAGATAACTAAATGCGTGTTACCATAATGCGAGGTATGTTTTTTAAAGACCATTACCCATAATCAGGCAAGCAGAAGTGCCCCTTCCTCATCCCAGTGACTCGCGGAGCCTTATACCGACACCACGAAACAAACATACATCAAAAGACAGACACGTAACCATCAGGCAGGTTTCTGAACAACATGATGTGTACAACATTATTCACACATCAGAAGCTCCAACACAAATATAAATGGCCTGTAGTTAGCAGGGACGTAAGAACGTAAAGAAAAGTGGTGGTGGTGGGGGGGGGGGGGGACAGTGAAACTTTGAACTTGTTTTAGAGAAACCCAACCCCCTATACAAGTTTTTTTTTGCAGATTTGAGCTCTTCTATGCTTAATGCACCCTTTGCTCTATCAATTTGTTTTCCATTTAACTAAGTAAACGATTTTAGCAACAACAACGAAATACCGCAAAGTGTGGCCCAGCTCTCTCCCTCGGCCTCCTGTTCCTACGCCTATGTCAGGGGCGTCGCCACCGGGGAGAGGGCCTGGGGGCCGGGCCCCAGGATCGCTCCGGCTGGAGTCTGGCCCCCAGATATGCAGGATTTAACATTAGCCCTATGGGGCTGCCCCCCCCCCCCCCCCCCACACACACACACACACTCAACATTTTGGTGGTGACGCCACTGATAGTTAGGGACGAAAAGATACCACCCAAGCGACATAATACTACATAATACTACTATATACGCAGTGGCGGATCTAGGTTTCGAGTTTGGGGGGTGGGGCAAACAATTTCGTTCCGTTTCGTCAGCGAAAAATTGTTGACCGGGGGAGGGGGTGGCGTCGGGTCGTCAGCGCAGAGTCGTTGAGCGGGGGGGGGGGGGGGGGGAGGGTGGCGTCGGATCGTCAGAGGGAAAGGTCTTTGAGCGGGGGGGGGGGGGGAGCGTCGGGTCGTCAGGATGAAAGTTTCGTTGAGCGGGGGAGGGGGGGTAAATCTTGCCTTCCCGGAACAAAAATCACAACCCCCAGAACGGTTTGGGAATATGCATTTGCCTACCGATTTTTCGTTTTTTTTTTTGGGGGGGGGGGCAATTGGGGTATTCCAAAACAGATCGACCAACACAATCTCTAAATAACACACTACATCTCATATTTCAATAAAACTACGTGTCTGGGGTTATCTGGGCTGTTGATTCACGCTGTGAACTTTTCAGCCTCGTCCGTCGAATGGTTTTCGAGTTACAGCCTCGGGCAACTTTGTAATGTCAAGCAAAACTCACATTTTCAGCGGACAATATCTCCCATCTAAACCAGTAAAACGCCTTAATCAGCGGTAACCGAGCGATATCTGTTGCTTCCCTGGGACAAACTACATACAAAATAAGTTGTATTACATTTGTCATGATCTCCTTTCTCGAATCCGCCAAAAGGGAGTACGTCCTGAGCGCTGCATGTTTCATCGTATAAATTAATGCTTATATAAATCAAGCAATTTTTTAAAATCAATAATGATTTTTGTTCATTTCGACGTTTGCATGTCCCACGCGCTGTGGTACCATCCCTATCAGAACGCACCATACCCCAAAAAAATGTATTTGATGGACCTATACAATGGTGAAAACCCGATCTCAATCGGAGCAGTGGTTGCAAAGTTATATGCTTCCGAAAAGCGCCTGCACGGCCGTGTCGGGCCGTCTCGGGCCGTCTCGGGCCAGTTCGGGCCGGGTCAAATGTAAATTTGTCTAGTAAGTTGACGAGAAACCTCGCGGGCGCTTCGCACCCGCTCGGTAATCACCATAATCATCAGGAACAATAGATTATTATGATGTAATCATTTTGGGAAATTCGGAAATTTTGCTATTTCAACACGTGATCTCAGGTCAAATCACGTGATTTTATAATGTGGTCTTTTAAAATTCGGACTTTTTGCCATGCCAGAATGGACATCGATACATAGACATTCGAAGTTGAAAAAATTGGTAATAGTTTTTCTTCTTCTAAATATAATATTTATATTTTTGTATTTGGAGAAAAAATCATGGTCACCAGCGCGTCTTTGGTAATAACTTCGCACGTAATTGTGCCAGAGAGCTCAATTAAACGGCATTATGATTAGGTATCTCGTCGACCTGCTTTCATTTATATACATCAGCCCTGTAGTCGCTCTGTGACCTCAAGGTCACATGACCAGAGGTCACCCGGTGCAGTCCACGTCAGATCGACCAAACCATAACATCCTACTTCTCACATTTCGATTGAACTAGGTGTCGTTGGTTATCTGGGCCGTACATTCACGCTATAAAATGTTCAGCCCCGTCCGTCGAACGGTTTTCGAGTTATAACCTCAGCCATCTCTTTAATTTTTAATTTTATATCAATTTAGTCCGAATGTTTTGAATGGATGGATTTCTGAGGTCAGGACCCACACTAAGCATAGCTTGTTGCGCAGGCCCTGACCCCACCACCCGATCAAGCAATTCCTGGCGTCCCGGCAGAATTTAGAAGCGAAAGTTTTACGTGCCCGACATACCTGGACACGGTCCGCCCCGCCCTCCGACGTCACCTGACCTTGAGTGCGACCGCTGCTACCGGCCACAGGCCATCCCAGTCAGGTTAATGTCGCACAAAGGTTGCATTTTCTTCGGGTGATATATATCGGGATATATCCTATACATAATTCGAATGATATAAAACTATGTATCATCAGAATCGCCATGAACCACAAATTAATGTAATGTAATCTTGTGTGAGAACTCGAATGGAAAAGTGTCGAAATTTTGGCATGTGACCTCAGGTCAGGCCACATGATTTCGTTATGTTCTCAGTTAAAATTCGTAATTTTTCTTAAGTGGAATAGGAGGGTGCAGGGCCTTTGAATCACGTGCCAACCTATTTCGCTCAATGGTCAAGATCACATGACGACATAATTCAATATTTCGCCGATAGAGGCGTCTGTGGGTCCTCAAGATATCATTTTTTCTCCTCTAAATTTCCAGACCGAGAATGTTATAAAAAATAGCTAAAAGTGTCTTCCAGAGAAAAAAAACGTTTTAATTGTGGGAAATAAAACAAAAAATGTCAACAAATTATCTATTGTATAATCAAGCCAGGTCATTTGGGAAATCAACCTCAGTGGACGTGACCCTGAGGTCATGGAGTGACCTGCGGGGGTCATGCTATGCATCATTGAATGTAGCTCCACGAGACAGATATAATTCCGTTGAGTTAAGCTCTCTAGCACAATAATAGCCGTTTTCACGAAGGATTTTGCGTTTGGGGCGTTTGGGGCGATTGGGGCGATTGGGGCGTTTGGGGTTTGGGGCCAGCTATGGCCACGTGACACGGTGTTTGGTCCAAAACTCCAAAACTCCAAAATTTCCAAACTTCAAAACTCCAAAACTCTAAAACTCTTAAACTCCAAAACTCCATAATTCCAAAATACAAAAAAACACTTCTTTTTTAATCCAAAATTCAAAAATGTACAACCAACCTTCGGACCGGCGTTGGCCCATAGTATTGCCCCCGCGCATATCCGAATAATCTTAGATTGGTTGTATCCGAATATCCGAATAACCGAAGGTTGGTTGTATCCGAAGGTTGGTTTCACCACTGGGATAACACCATTCGGAATTTCGAAATTTTGGAATTTTGGAATTTTGGAGTTTTGGAGTTTTGGACCGAACACCGTGTCACGTGGCCATAGCTGGCCCAAACCCCAAACGCCCCAATCGCCCCAAACGCCCCAATCGCCCCAAACGCCCCAATCGCCCCAAACGCAAAAACCTTCGTGAAAACGGCTACTTATGTACAAAGTTATTAATAAAGACCATGATTCCCCCCCCCCCCCCCCCCCCCCCCAAAAAAAAATATAGGAATAACTTATCTCCAATTTCTTACCATCGAAGGCCAATATATCGAAGTCGATTCTGGCAAGAAACAAATTCTGAATTTTAAATGGCCACATGATAAAATCACGTGATCTGACCTAAGATCACTGTGGGGCATTCCACAGTAAGACAACCGGTGGGTGCCGTCTGACCATTTGTAATTTTCTTGAAAAGTTGTGGATTGGGGGTTCCAAGGGCGGGAAATTCATTGGTGGTGACCAAAAATTTCCCCCCCCCCCAATTTATCTCTCAAATTTTGGCCTTCCGTATTTTCCTCCTGCAGAACGCAGGCCTAATTTTGACGACCAATAACTCCGAGACAAAAACAAAAACGATTTTGAAAACTTGTTTCGTTTGGATCAGGATTAGTCGAAGAACAATTTGGCAATCACGGATTTTCGATTTTAATTTTGTCACGTGACTTCGTGACCTACATTTTGCGCCGTGACCTTGACCTGTTGGAAACTGATTTTTTTTCTTCATCTGATGACGATTTGAGTTCCATTGATATGTCCTTTCGTATACAAAATATAAAAAGTGGGGTTCGATCTGTAAAAAAAACTACTTTTGAGGCTTGCAATGCACACAATACGCTGTTTGGGTACGTTACGTTGTATTGGCCTGGCAGGTCATATGGCGACCTGATGTTGGTGCAACAGGCACCAACCAAGAGGTTTCGTCGTCAGGAGTCATTTTGGACTTTGTTTCAAAAGCGTATGTCAGGTAGATGCGAAGTTATCGACGGACAGGTGCCCAAATAGCGTATTATGTCAGCATTGCAAGACTCAAAAATTATTTTTACAGGTTGAACCCCACTTTTTTTTACGAAAGGACATCAATGAAGCTCATATCTTCATCAGACGGAAATGTTAATTTCAGTTTCCAACAGGTCAAGACAGGGGCGTAGGAACTATGTTCAAGTTTGGGGGCAGTGTCGAATAGGAGGCGACATAATACCGTATAGCGGCCTCACGGGATTGGGCAATCACCTTGCACAGCGCTCCTGCAGGTGCGGCGTGGCACAGTTGGTGCGGCTACTCCCTAAATACCCGGCCGTCAGCTGGTGAGGTTTCGGGACGGTTAGCGCCGCCGGCGGGGTACCGCGGCGCGTCCAAATATCCTCGGCGTGTGCTCTCTTCTATGTGATATGAAGAAAAGGGCTTCTGTCCCACATAGCTTTCATCCCCCATGGAAGCGTAGGGAACCGAAGCGAACACAATAAAGAGAGCAAACTCCTGGACATGCGCGGAGAGTAAATTTAGACATGTTGGCATTGCAAATGTGGTATGAACAGATAAGTAAGTGAATGCGTGGCAATCACACCTACTACCTGCCACGGTGGCTTGGATGGCCTTTAACGTTATAGAAAAAGACCATTACCAGGCACGCCTCGCGTGTCCGTCAAGGTCGTGGGGTTTACGGCTGGACGATTCCACTGCTCTTTGTCAAGACCATCCTCGGGAATGTTGCCCGCTTCGGCTACTCTGGCCGTAATATAACTATAATTTCAGTGAATTGACCATGATATAGCACGTAATTGAATGTTCATATCTGAGGCGAATGCCGTTACTTAAATTGTTAATATTACATTGGTATTTGCGAAGTGCAAAATATAAATAATGATCATAAGAGTGCACTTGCAAAACAATCCGCAAATTTAGAGGGAGCAACCAACACATAACCATTGCACTTACACACAACACACGAAGCACTGCACGAGGTCTGGCGAGGACAAAAGTTAACAGCAAAGCACTGATACGAAGTATCACAGCACTTCACTATTTTTCCGACGAAAAAGAATACAAGTTAATTGTTCCATATCGGTTTTTGCTGAACTTTCAATGTTTGGACTCGAAATTTCGATGTTTTCTTCTTTCTGGTCAGAGTCGAAAATACAAAAGTTCGTGTAAATTCTACATTTCACTTTTCTTTGTCACCTTTCTTCTGTAATTTGTCTTGCAGGGCAGAGGGCTAAAAATAACAAGGTTTATGAAGAAGTCACTTTTTGCTTGATTTTGGTCTTGATTTTTTTTTTAAAACCCTCTATGTATGAGTCCATGAAATGCACAGTAATTTTTCTGACACTGATGACACTGTATCACTCGATGGATTGGAGTGATTGTCGCACGGCACAGGCTGGTTGGCCGTGCGATGTCGGCAGGCTCCGTTGCAGTCCAGTGCAGTTGATGAGGTTGACCTCCAGGCAGATGATGTCGCCAGGGCAGAGCTGAACACTGGGGCGATGCTGCTGAACGATGACTTGTCCAGAGGGACCAGCACACTAGCTGATGGCTTGGCGTAGAGGCGTCGCACCGTCACGGAGAACGAACGATCCAGACTGCGATGTCACTGCAGCTGGAGAGGCGTTAGACCGTATTGAGGGCACAAGTCCCCTCAACCGCTGCTGTCACCAAATGTCGAAGAGCATTTTCGGTGCTCAATTGACGTGGCGCCTTGAGACACACGGTAGCGTTGCCGGGAAGAGAGTGTGTATTACTGTGGACGATGCGAGCGTATATAATCTTGGAAATGAGGACGCAGGACCGGTTACCTCGGGCGGGTCCCGTGAGTCCGTCGCACGCACAATGGCTCGTTGCGTAGCGGCGACACGGGATTAACAATCTGGGTCGCGCGTGCGTCTGCAGACGCATTCAGACCGACCCGCTGATGGACCGGTCCGGAGAGATGGTATCGCGTCCATTGTCCACGCCACAGCAGGAGACATTCTGAATTCGATTCTTGCCATGCAACGCCCATAGGCGTAATGTTAAAATCCAAAATGGGGGGGGGGGGGGGCTGCCCCCTCTGCCCCCCCCCCCCGGCTCCTACGCCTATGGGTCAAGATCACGGCGCAAAAAGTAAGTCAAGAAATCACGTGACAAAAAACAAACAAACAAAAAATAGAAACTCCGTGATTGCCAAATTGCCCCAGTGCACAACTTTTCAAGAAAATTAAAAATGGTGGGACGGCATTTTTTTTTTTTGGGGGGGGGGGGGGGCTTTTCTTACTGCGTTTTTGTTTGGTTGTCTCCCCATGTAAAAAAAAAAATCGTATTTTCGAAGAAAGATTTATCCGCCCACTGTACCAGGACAAAAATCACAGTCTGCCGGATCGGTTGGGGGGGGGGGCAAAAACATACGTTTGCCTACTGATATTTCGTTTGGGGGGGCAATTGTCCATTTTGCCCAACCGTAGATCCGCCACTGTATATACGACACAATACTACTATATAATACCCGTAAGTACAGTGCAAGTATATCTAAAGTTGGAGTAAAAACTTAAGCAAGGTTCGTAGATTTTGGGTCCGAAATTTAAGATTATTACAAATATGGCGCAGATGTGCATGATGAACAGACTACTTTAGCTTAAATCTTATTTTTTTTATGAAACAGGACTCCCATGGTATGACGTCACGCACTCTATAAAACTGAAGTTTCATGAGACACAATTTACGGACCTTCATAGAATCTGCTGTTTCTTAGGTTTCTAAGATTTACTCCGGCCTGTAAATCGTAAGTTGTATGCAAAAGGCCTCTGATCTTTACAATTTACTATTACGTTAATCTGGTACTTTAAACTTAATAGTTATATATACTAGTTGGGATCCCTGGCCAATGGTCATGGAAACATGTTTCTTTTTTAGCCTGTTTTTCTTATGCGAATGCAATATGGAGTTGATACGGCGCGACTAGTATGGCACATGAGTTACAAACTTGAACGTCCTCCCTCTTGTGGCTGAGGGCAGGAAGTCGCGGGTTTCATCATTGCGGCTCTAAATGAGACCATAGGCGTACACAAGGGGGAGGGGAAGGGGGGGGGGGGGGTAAACGGGGTAATTACCCCCCCCTGAAGGTCTGTACTTGTTTAGCCTGTGCCCCCTTTGGTCGAAAGAAAAATAATTATTTTTGTTATATTTTTTTTAGAGAAAATGGTGAAAATATCCCCTTTTAAAAAATATAGTGGGCCAAATCCGGTGTTTTTTTGGCGGGGGTACTTTATGCCCCCCTGAGAAAAATGTCCCACTCCTTGAGTGAATCCAGAGAGCGCTACTGAATGAGACAGAACCTGTTGTCATATTGAATAGCAAAAGGTCAAAATGTAAATAGTTATATTTGTGTCGACACAGTGCAGAAAGTCGCGGGTTGCATCAATGCGCCTCTAAAGGAGACCGAACTTGTTATTAGAGATGCAGAAAATTATAATTTCTTGGTCACGGCCCCGGTCACGGCGGCTGACCTAGTTCAGAGGTCACGGCGTGCTAGCAGCCAGGTCAATTTGAGTCCCAGCTTGGTCACGGCAAGCGTAATTTTCACAATTTCAACATATTAAATAGTTATGTAATTTGTACCCTAAAAATATACTTTGCTACTTGCTAGAACATTCTATTTTAGAACATTGCTAGACCGCAACAGGACAACTGCCAAATGCCAATACCTTGAAGTAGGATCGATGTAGGAAAACCAATAAGCATGAATGAAATGTATGGTATTGGTTACCTAGTACCTAGCACGGAGTACCTACACGATTCATACATAAGCCACTGAAAGCATATCAAAGTATCAAAGTAATCAAGCATCAACACTGGCATTTGAAACACTAAGAAATGGACAAAATAAAACAAACAAAAAAGATGGCAGTCAGATTCTAGCTGACATTAATTACAAGCCATCACGCTGCACAGAAGATATCAACACATTTGCAGGAATAACCTTTTGAAATACAGCTCTCGGCAATAGGCATTTACAAACTGAAAATCAATCTCACTTGCAGGTCCTCAAAGCTAAGTCTCTGAGCAGACAAAGATAACAATTCAATTTAAATTGCTGTCATGCCTGGCCTGTAAGCCACAGCTCCTGCCAACATGAATTCGTGTCATCTCACCTGATTGAAGCCAACCACATATTAAAATAACGAAATCTCTCACCCCAAAATAGTCGGTATGTCACAAAAAGGCCAACTTGATTCTTTAACTCCGAGAATCGGTGGCACACAGAATCTCTTACAATGTCCCAGGACACTAACAAATTTGCATGAAGGCGCAATGAGAAAAAAACAAACCACGCATATCGGATTCGGCAGCGAGGGTCAACGCCGCAAGCAAATCACTATGCACGGCAGTCGGCACTACACTATAAAGCACGTTACTCGCACTAAAATATGTAATCTATGTTGTTTTTTATTTTTAAGTTTTACTTTTAGATTGTACAATGTACATATCATATCTATATTGTGCGTCAAATCAACACATTTCTCAGACTTTGTTATTAAATAAAACTCTTGAGGTTGGCCTTGAGAATCACATGGCTTTGTGTACATACTACATATACAGATGGCGTCCCAGAAACAAAGGGATTTTCCTTTGAGTCAAGAAACAGTGAGCATAATTTTACGTCAATATTTTATTTGGTGTATGGGAAATATTTCAAAGTTTTTTTTTTGTATTCCTCGTTAACCTAAAAGCAAGTGATACTTTCAAATAAACATTTATCTGTTCGATTTAGAAAATATATAGATTGTTTTACTCGACGTCAAAAGGTAAAGGTTTTATTATTTAGCAGCTGTTTACACAGCGCCATTCCTGACGCATCAGAGACGTGGAATATAATTGTTATGTGCTTGGAGCAATTATTACATAACGATAATCATTGGCTTGGGATATTTGGAAATTGATGCATTTTATTAGACCGTTCCTGTAGCCATTAAGCCCCCATGGGTGCAAGTAGGTTGTGTTGTGACTGTGAGATATTTAAGAGGAAGGTAAATGTATCTCCGGAACACTTGATCTGGCTAGGTAACAGGTTAGTTTTAGTAGTAGTAGGTAGTTTTAGTGAAGTAAGTAAGCTTGGTGGCTTGGTGTTCGTTTTCTTCCATAACTTTGTCTTGTTGGTGTCTTGAAGCCAACAACATAAACAGGTTGATAGTGACACAAAAGTCACCAAGTCACTGGCTTTGTGTCACCTATAAATTAGTGTCATGTTTAAGTTGGTTACTTCATGCAACCCTAGTGCTATGGGTGTTTCCCATCTTATACCCGAGTTAAGTGACCAACATGACAAAGTTTATAGGTGATACAAAGTGTCAATCTTTAGTGTTGACTGATATATTGAGTAGTGAGTAGTGACTCAGAAATAGAATACAAACAAAATGAACAGCTGTAACAATTGCTTCAATCAAAATGTTTGGACTTTGGAAATTGGAACATGCGACTGATTTAGTCTTTAGTATGATAAGGTCACGGCTTGATCTCATTTGACCTGACCTAGTCCCGGCTTAGTGCCGCCGTGAAACTGATTTAGTCACAGCGCCGTGACGCCGTGACCAGTTTTCTGCACCTCTACTTGTTATGCTCAAAAGCAGAAAATCAAGAGGTAAATAGTTGTATTTTTCTTGCCGGCACAATCAGCCTGGCTGGTCGTACGACAGTCAGTTCGTACGAACCTGACCTCGCCATTCAGCACCCACCGGCCAGCCCGGCGCCGGCTGTTGAGAGCTGGCCAGAGCTCCCCGCCGGGCGACACCGGCTCGGCCGTAATGGAGTCACGGCGCCGGCCACTCGCTGTTTCACACGGGCAGCCGGCGCGGCGGGACGGACGGGCGCAGTGCCCGCCCGGATTGGCATGGCGAGTCGCGAGGTCAGCTCAGCAGCGGCTGGGAGGTCAGCTCAGCAGTGGCTGGGAGGTCAGCTCAGCAGCGGCTGGGAGCCGTCAGCTCAGCAGCGGCTGGGAGGTCAGCTCAGCAGCGGCTGGGAGGTCAGCCCAACAGCGGCTGGGAGGTCAGCTCAGCAGCGGCTGGGAGGTCAGCTCAGCAGCGGCTGGGAGCCGTCAGCTCAGCAGCGGCTGGGAGATCAGCTCAGGTCAGCTCAGCAGCGGCTGGGAGGTCAGCTCAGGTCAGCCCAACAGCGGCTGGGAGGTCAGCTCAGCAGCGGCTGACGCTGAGCTGGGAGGTCAGCCCAACAGCGGCTGGGATGTCAGCTCAGCAGCGGCTGATGCTGAGCTGGGAGGTCAGCCCAACAGCGGCTGGGAGGTCAGCTCAGCAGCGGCTGATGCTGAGCTGGGAGGTCAGCTCAGCAGCGGCTGGGAGGTCAGACCAACAGCGGCTGAGAGGTCAGCTCAGCAGCGGCTGGGAGGTCAGCTCAGCAGCGGCTGGGAGATCAGCCCAACAGTGGCTGGGAGGTCAGCCCAGCAGCGGCTGGGAGGTCAGCTCAGCAGCGGCTGGGAGGTCAGCTCAGCAGCGGCTGGGAGGTCAGCTCAGCAGCGGCTGGGAGGTCAGCTCAGCAGCGGCTGGGAAATCAGCCCAGCAGCGGCTGGGAGGTCAGCCCAACAGCGGCTGGGAGGTCAGCTCAGCAGCGGCTGGGAGGTCAGCTCAGCAGCGGCTGTGAGGTCAGCTCAGGTCAGCTCAGCAGCGGCTGGGAGGTCAGCTCAACAGCGGCTGGGAGGTCAGCTCAGCAGCGGCTGACGCTGAGCTGGGAAGTCATCCCAACAGCGGCTGGGAGGTCAGTTCAGCAGCGGCTGACGCTGAGCTGGGAGGTCAGCTCAGCAGCGGCTGGGAGGTTAGCTCAGCAGCGGCTGGGAGGTCAGCTCAGCAGCGGCTGGGAGGTCAGCTCAGCAGCGGCTGGGAGGTCAGCCCAACAGTGGCTGGGAGGTCAGCTCAGTAGCGGTGGGAGGTCAGCTCAGCAGCGGCTGGGAGGTCAGCCCAACAGCGGCTGGGAGGTCAGCTCAGCAGCGGCTGGGAGATCAGCCCAACAGCGGCTGGGAGGTCAGGTCAGGTCAGCTCAGCAGCGGCTGGGAGGTCAGCTCAGCAGCGGCTGGGAGGTCAGCTCAGCAGCGGCTGGGAGGTCAGCTCAGCAGCGGCTGGGAGGTCAGCCCAGCAGCGGCTGACGCTGAGCTGGGAGGTCAGCTCAGCAGCGGCTGGGAGGTCAGCTCAGCAGCGGCTGGGAGGTCAGCTCAGCAGCGGCTGTGAGGTCAGCTCAGCAGCGGCTGACCCTGATCTGAGAGGTCAGCTCAGCAGCGGCTGGGAGGTCAGCTCAGGTCAGCCCAGCAGCGGCTGGGAGGTCAGCTCAGCAGCGGCTAGGTCAGCTCAGCAGCGGCTGAGAGGTCAGCTCAGCAGCGGCTGGGAGGTCAGCCCAGCATCGGCTGGGAGATCAGCCCAGCAGCGGCTGGGAGGTCAGCCCAACAGCGGCTGGGAGGTCAGCTCAGCAGCGGCTGGGAGGTCAGCTCAGCATCGGCTGGGAGATCAGCCCAGCAGCGGCTGGGAGGTCAGCCCAACAGCGGCTGGGAGGTCAGCTCAGCAGCGGCTGGGAGGTCAGCTCCGTAGCGACTGGGAGGTCAGCTCAGCAGCGGCTGGGAGGTCAGCTCAGCAGCGGCTGGGAGGTCAGCTCAGCAGCGGCTGACGCTGAGCTGGGAGGTCAGCCCAGCAGCGGCTGGGAGGTCAGCCCAGCAGCGGCTGGGAGGTCAGCTCAGCAGCGGCTGGGAGGTCAGCCCAGCAGCGGCTGGGAGGTCAGCTCAGCAGCGGCTGGGAGGTCAGCTCAGCAGCGGCTGGGAGGTCAGCTCAGCAGCGGCTGACGCCAAGCTGGGAGGTCAGCCCAGTAGCGGCTGGGAGGTCAGCCCAGCAGCGGCTGGGAGGTCAGCTCAGCAGTGGCTGGGAGGTCAGCCCAGCAGCGGCTGGGAGGTCAGCTCGGCAGCGGCTGGGAGGTCAGCTCAGCAGCGGCTGGGAGGTCAGCTCAGCAGCGGCTGGGAGGTCAGCCCAACAGCGGCTGGGAGGTCAGCCCAACAGCGGCTGGGAGGTCAGCTCAGCAGCGGCTGGGAGGTCAGCTCAGCAGCGGCTGACGCTGAGCTGGGAGCCGTCAGCTCAGCAGCAACGGACGCTGAGCTGGGAGCCGTCAGCCCAGCAGCAACTGGCGTGTCGCTGCTGTCGATGGCCGGACGCTCCTCGACTGTCCTGTGGCGTCCTGTCCTCTGTCCTGTCCTCGGCTGTCCTGCGGCGTCCTGTCCTCGGCTGTCCTGTGGCGTCCTGTCCTCTGTCCTGTCCTCGGCTGTCCTGTGGTGTCCTGTCCTCTGTCCTGTTCTCGGCTGTCCTGCGGCGTCCTGTCCTCTGTCCTGTCCTCGGCTGTCCTGTGGCGTCCTGTCCTTCTGTCCTGTCCTCGGCTGTCCTGTGGCGTCCTGTCCTCTGTCCTGTCCTCGGCTGTCCTGTGGCGTCCTGTCCTCTGTCCTGTCCTCGGCTGTCCTGTGCAGCGGGTTGGCGGTGGAATGTCGGGCTCTGCACGGCAGGCTCTCTGGCTCTGCACGGCAGCCGGTTGGAGCGGGCCTGTCGTCTTTCTACGGCGGCAAAGTTGGGAGCGGGCCGTGATCGATGCCAGCCGTGTGTGGTGGTGGTGGTGGGTGGGATGGGGGGGGGGGGGAGAGTGGGAGGTGCGGTGCGGTGTCACGTCGGAGAGGCTGCCGATCTCGCCGGCGGTTTCTGGTAGGAGGTTCTGTGGAAGGTCGTCGGCTGTCTTCATAGACGGGTGGCTCTAACCCGCTGCCATCTTCGCTGAACGGGTGGGTGGGATGTTGTTAAAAATGATTTCGGTTGGGTGGGATGTTATTAAAATTATTTCCTCTCTTTCATCCGGATATTTCGAAATGATTGCATCACACCAAACATGGTCTCTTTATCAAACTTTGCACTTTTGCCAGTAACCCATATTGCCTATCACTGGCATTTTGTCTGTCCTTTTGTACCTTTTGTCCTTTTGTCCTTTTGTCCTTTTTGTCCCTTTGTGCCTATCACTGTCATTTTGTGGCTAAAGCGGCATAATTTTTGCTGTTGAACTCTTGAAACTCTTTTCTGGAATAACTCTTCTTTTGCATCCCATGGTCACAAACTAGCCTGATCGGGTTTGCATTTAATGTGACAATAATGTGCCCCAATCGCCGCATTTGTGCCAATAGCAATTTATTGATGTGTTGTCACCGCAGCGAACAAAATTAATCGTGCAGTATCAGATGTACCGCGATTAATGCCTATTTTTGGTGTTGCCAATGTCGCCTAGAACCGTCAGCAGCAGCTATTTGGCGTCTCAGCAGTCCATTTTGGGGGCAATATGAATATTGAAGTTAACAGAAAGAAAATTGAGTCGGGCCCAAATGCACTTTTAGCGGAGTAATTAACTTATTCTCCGACAATTAAAGGGATATTGCCACCTCGCAGGCCAATATGGAGTTTTTGGTGTGTATCGGTAGATTAAGCGTGTCCGATTTCACCTGCAAAATTTGGTTCCCGATACTCCCCCCCATTAGATCAAAAAATACATTTGCACCACTCATGATTGGCACACATTCGTAAAATTGGAGTCGCCTCATCACTATTTAGAATCACTTCTTTGCGGACTATGATTTGCTTTTGAATATTGCAAACTCAACATCACCATCACGGAGGCAGAGCGCCGAAGGCGCGAGGCCGGAGTCAACAAGCGATCTAAAACGGGCTCAGGTCATGTATGTAGGGGAGACCGGGGACACTTGGCCGTTTCTTTGGACGGGCCGGGGCGACTTGGCCCGGGGGTGGGGTCACAGTCACCTCGGGGCCGGGGAGGGGGGGGGGGGTCACTTGGCCGGGAGTTGGGATGGAGTAGGTAATTCCCACTGCAGACGAGTCAGCTTCAACGACGAAGGACGTGAGCGCTATTTCGCACCCGCTCCACCGCAGCCAGCAGTTAGTCACGTGTGTACGCGGCGCGATTGACGCGCTTGACCTAAGGCGGATATCCAGTTGGGGGGGGGGGGGGGGGGGTAACGGGGCCATGCCCCCACAAGACTGTTCAAGGGGGGCCAAACTATGTTTTGCCCCCCCCCCCCCAAAGACGTGAAGTCCCCCGGTATTTTCGCTGACGGCTGACGTCCTGCTACCCCCCGTTTTGGAAATACGCCACTGGATTTGCCCCCCCCCCCCCAAAAAAAAATTGGCTAGATTCGCCCATGCGCTTGGCGTAGGTACGCATGAGAGACCTGTGCACAGAGTAAGTGCGATTAGTATAATCATTTTTACAAAACTAGGGCGACTTGGCCGCCCGGCCAACTCACCCCGAGCGTACCGGCCAAGTCGCCCCGAACGGTTTTGGAATCAAAACAGTCTGCACGCTCGCCAAAAAATATCGTTAAAACTAACAAATCGGTCACACAGTTGATTGCATTGCTAATACATCGCACCATATTGTCGGAATTGTGATACGACCCAAACATGCGATGATGATAATGCGATGGTGATGCGACACCATACAAAGTTTCGTACAGAAGCAAAAGTTACGTTTTTGGGTGAAAATTCCCGTTCCATAAGTTTTGCAGAAAACTATATGAGCAGGCATGTTGTTGTTTTTGCTCCGGTTACTCCCAACGCTGAGGGATGGTGACAGTTTCAAATGCATTCCTTCAGGGTTGCCAGAGAGCGTAAACATGGGGGCGTTCAAGTCGTCCAGGTGGCCAAGTAACCCCGGTCTCCCCTATGTATTTTATTTGGGGATATCTCACGATTCAAAGCACTTAGCTGAACTGAACTGTTATCAGATTGTAGCTTAGTGGATAATACATGGCTTAGGCAAAAAATCATCCCGGTGCGGTGTCTAGCGAGCGCGTGGCGCGTGTAGCGAGCGCGTGTCGCGTGATAAAGGTTCCCACAGGTTAAAGGGACATTGCCACCTTGCAGGCCAAAATGGAGTTTTTGGTGTGTATCGGTCGATTAAGTGTGTCCGATTTCACCTGCAAAATTTGGTTCCCGATACTCCCCCCATTAGATCAAAAAATACATTTGCACCACTCATGATTGGCACACATTCGTAAAATTGGAGTCGCCTCATCACTATTTAGAATCACTTCTTTGCGGACTATGATTTGCTTTTGAATATTGCAAACTCAACATCACCATCACGGAGGCAGAGCGCCGAAGGCGCGAGGCCGGAGTCAACAAGCGATCTAAAACGGGCTCAGGTCATGTATGTAGGGGAGACCGGGGACACTTGGCCGTTTCTTTGGACGGGCCGGGGCGACTTGACCCGGGGGTGGGGTCACAGTCACCTCGGGGCCGGGGGGGGGGGGGGGGGTCACTTGGCCGGGAGTTGGGATGGAGTAGGTAATTCCCACTGCAGACGAGTCAGCTTCAACGACGAAGGACGTGAGCGCTATTCCGCACCCGCTCCACCGCAGCCAGCAGTTAGTCACGTGTGTACGCGGCGCGATTGACGCGCTTGACCTAAGGCGGATATCCAGTTGGGGGGGGGGGGGGGGGGGGTAACGGGGCCATGCCCCCACAAGACTGTTCAAGGGGGGCCAAACTATGTTTTGCCCCCCCCCCCCCCTCCAAAGACGTGAAGTCCCCCGGTATTTTCGCTGACGGCTGACGTCCTGCTACCCCCCCCCCGTTTTGGAAATACGCCACTGGATTTGCCCCCCCACAAAAAAAAAATCGGCTAGATTCGCCCATGCGCTTGGCGTAGGTACGCATGAGAGACCTGTGCACAGAGTAAGTGCGATTAGTATAATCATTTTTACAAAACTAGGGCGACTTGGCCGCCCGGCCAACTCACCCCGAGCGTACCGGCCAAGTCGCCCCGAACGGTTTTGGAATCAAAACAGTCTGCACGCTCGCCAAAAAATATCGTTAAAACTAACAAATCGGTCACACAGTTGATTGCATTGCTAATACATCGCACCATATTGTCGGAATTGTGATACGACCCAAACATGCGATGATGATAATGCGATGGTGATGCGACACCATACAAAGTTTCGTACAGAAGCAAAAGTTACGTTTTTGGGTGAAAATTCCCGTTCCATAAGTTTTGAAGAAAACTATATGAGCAGGCATGTTGTTGTTTTTGCTCCGGTTACTCCCAACGCTGAGGGATGGTGACAGTTTCAAATGCATTCCTTCAGGGTTGCCAGAGAGCGTAAACATGGGGGCGTTCAAGTCGTCCAGGTGGCCAAGTAACCCCGGTCTCCCCTATGTATTTTATTTGGGGATATCTCACGATTCAAAGCACTTAGCTGAACTGAACTGTTATCAGATTGTAGCTTAGTTGATAATACATGGCTCAGGCAAAAAATCATCCCGGTGCGGTGTCTAGCGAGCGCGTGGCGCGTGTAGCGAGCGCGTGTCGCGCGATAAAGGTTCCCACAGGTTAAAGGGACATTGCCACCTTGCAGGCCAAAATGGAGTTTTTGGTGTGTATCGGTCGATTAAGTGTGTCCGATTTCACCTGAAAAAATTGGTTCCCGAAACTCCCCCCATTAGATAAAAAATAAATTTGCACCACTCATGCTTGCCAAGCATTCGTAAGATTGGAGTCGCCACATCACTATTTAGAATCACTTCTTTATGGACTGTTATTTTCTTTTGAATGTTGCAAACTCAACATCACCATTCCGTCAGTGCACTTTAAAATTAAAAAGTGTATGCAGTTAATTATATTTTCAACATCCTTAGACTCTTTCATAATAAAACAGCAAGAATGGCTATTGTCTATGGCTCGACTTTGAGACTGCAGGAGTTACGTGACCTATACCTTATAACACAGATAGACTTTTCAAGGTCAAGTCTCGGCGAATTCGTACGCTTCGGCTTTGGGCGGACGCCAATACCACAGCCAAACTGGATGAGAGCGGCCATCATGAATATAGTACTGAGCACAGCGGGGGCCAACGTTTTGGAGTCAGAAATAGATACAAAATGCTTTGCCGATACACTGCTTTAGGTGCTGCAGGAGCAAGTTTTAGCTTGAGCATACATGATTGTTGATCCCCGCCAATCATTTAAGTTGCTTTTTAGAAATTCTCCGGAGGTGGCAATATTCCTTTAACATGGGGCGGCCGAGGTTTTCGAACGTTCAAAAAACGGGCGAAAACGGTCACAATCTCGGACGCATATCTCGCCAACTATCGGTCGGATCGGGATGACACTACACCTTTAGAGAGCCTTTATAGAGGAAAGAACGGTGAATAGTGTTATACCAGATGTGAGTCTCCGCGCGCCAGTAGGCTTTGACTCATCCGTCGATTTTCGGGCGTTTTTTTTTTTAATTCACATCTCAGAAACCAAAAGGGCTAAAGGTATGAAACCAACTTCATAGCGTAGATGAATGTCTCTTCTACAAATGTTATGTAAATATGAGACTGTTCGGCTGATGGCTTTGTTAATTATCGAGTGTACAGCATACAATTGTTTTCCTTTTGGATGTCCAACCTGCTTTATGACTCTGGACAGCAAATTGAGCGGTATTGTTCACTGAAACATACGCCATTGAAAAGTCCGGTCAATTTTATCCCATATCCACCCATAGAACGCACACTTTTGTCCATATCTTGCTGATAAACAGGGTTTCGGTGAACCTTTGCAGGGTCCAATTTAATTTCGAAACATATTCTCCTCGGTCATTTCTGGCCATGGCGATCAGCAAAACTGAAGAGAACGCGTGCTATACTGGCAGCAATAGATCCTTCATTTTAAAGGCAACCAATAAGGCAAACATCTTGGACTCTAACCGAACACTACAACATTTTGGACACCGCCTCCGTCTGACTCATCCCATGCATGCAATCGCTAGAATTGATGTAACCATTGATAAAGCTTGCATGATTATTTCCCAATCGATCTGACATGAGATGGCTGGGACCAATCACACATGAGCTATGTCATTTCCAAACTACAGGACCATAAATCCACCTACGCTGACGTTTCCTGAAGCTAATTTTGAAAAATGGCCGCGCAATTTTCAGTTTGCGCGGGTTTCGTGTATCGCCGTATCGGTGTGTGGGCGCGTCCGGGCCAGTTAGCCAGGGGTGGCAGGTGGCGCATATGCCCGCGGGGAATAATACCGACAGGAGGCGCGGGATCTGCATAATAGATGGATGCATACATGAATAGCTGCGGTGGGCGTCGGGCGCCAGTCAGCAGATGTCCGTGTAGCCGGTCAGCGCCGGCAGATGGATGCGGCTGGCACAGGGTGGTCGCCGTGCTTCGGCTCTGATTAGCTGCGTGTGTTAGCGGCCAGCATATTATGGGCGGCGCTAATGCCGCGATCTGTCTGTCCGACTGCCACGGTTCTGCCGACTGCCAGGTCACAGGTCTACTCTGCGTCTCTGTGCATTGCGCACGAACTGTTCTGAGCTTTGGCATACGGTAATTTTCTTGATGTAAAAAGTTTCAGGAACCTCTCTAACAGGGAAGTAATGGACAAAGTTTGCGTGCATTTATTTATCGTCTTGGCTTGTTTCCCTTCCCAACCAGTGTGTTGCGTTGACTCAATAGTATAGTACCACCCAGGACACTCAACCCTGCACGTTCTGTAGTCGTGACCTGACCACGCCTCTGTGTCCATCCTCAGGGACGTGGCGGTGATGAACGAGGACGGCTTTGTGAAGATTGTCGGCCGCGCCAAGGACTTGGTGATCCGCGGCGGCGAGAACATCTACCCCACCGAGGTGGAGGACTTCCTGATGACCCACCCGGACGTGCTGGAGGCCTCGGTGAGTACCGCCCTCCTTCCGACCCGCGTCGTCCCGGCCTGAGACTGACAGCCGACACTAACGGCCTCCTTTCAGGCGCGGCGCGCTCCCCTTACAGCCGGTCATTTTCGGCGTCTATTTCTGTGCGGGCCGGCATTGAGTCGGCCTCATTTGCGGCTGGTTACGGCGTCCGGTGCCGTCCCGTCTCCTCCCGTCTCCTCCCGTCTCCTCCCGTCTCCTCCGGCGGCCGGGAGGGCTGGGTTTCCGTACATCGTGCGGCACCGGCGCATCGCCGTAAGTGGGTAATGGATATACCGGCATGCGGTGACTGGCCGCGATGGCTCGCGAGACGAACGGCCTCCTCCCTCGCCCCGCATCAACCCCACCCCCTCCCCACTAGGCCTCATCTCCTACTCCATCCCGGCCGGTACCATTAGCCGGCGCGAAGGTGGAGATGGAGCCGAGATCGTGCGAATCGTCGGTATGGTGCCGACACACGCAGCGCTAACTTGGGCTCAAGCGTGACCGAAACAGTTTTACTTATAAGAATGCTTCCATATTCATTTCATTAGGCCTGTTTACATAGCATAAGAAGCCTCCCCATACATAGGACAATAATTTCCTATGAATTGAGACTTTCAGCTTTTTCTAGTAAAATTTCCCTAGATTTGATTATCTACTTCCCTACGCGTGTAGTTGAATGCTGCGCAATGATCTCGAGGAACTACTATGAAAAACCGCCTTTTTATATGGTGCCGCTATATTAATACGTAAAACCTGAAAAATAATCATAAACACGAGATCAGTAAACGCACACAAACTCCCATCCGTTATACGTCATTGGAACATGGTCATAATACTCACAAATAAAAGCATTCCAATAATTTCAATAGCGGCGTAGCATGAACAGTAAACACGAACACGAGCGCCATCTATTCAAGCTCATCGCTAGCGGGAGCACCACTTGTCGGCGGTTACAGTCGCGTTGAGAGCTGCTCGCAGCTGATTGGTTCAAGCTTTAAACGACGACCAATCAGAATTGGCGAAACATCCACGATCTCAAGATTTGGTAGCTACACAGCTCTAGACCGAGCTGATAAGCTACCATATGTGAGACATTCAGCCATATTCTGGTGAAATATAAGTATGAAACACCGAACATCAGGAACATAGTTTTCCCAAAAGTCATTGAATAACATGTAATACATGCTATGTAACATGCGAGTAGGTAAACAAATAGTAAACATAGCATATGCAAGAGTACCTTTGTGTATGCTCGTGCTCAAACAGCAGTTTTATACAGACTAAACCAATATTTCGAGGCTAGGGAAATTTCATTAGAAAAGCTAAGAAGTCTCAATTCCTAGGAAATTATTGTCCTTGGTATGGAGGCTTTTTATGCTATGTAAACAGGCATATTGTCTTTTATTTTCCATTTTATTTCGAAAACATTTGTTATTTTGGCAACAGACTGCATGCAGATGGCAGATGGAAAAAGGAGCAACAATTAATATGCGTGTTTTTCATTCACCCTGTTAGAGAGTATATGACTGCGCAACAAGCTATGCTTAGCGCGGGTCCTGACCTCGAAATCCATTCAAAATATTCGGACAAAATTTTTTTTTAAATGACTGGGTTCTCCTTAAACACTAGAATGAATCAGACAGTAAATTTCAAGGAGTATTTCTCGTTTACAAATTAAAATCCACTTCGCCTCTGCACTAAATAGAAGTATGCTACCATCTCTGGTTTTGATCATATTAGGTAGCTTCTGTAGGTCTAAGGTCCTTCGTCTTTTAGGTCCTTGTAGTTAAATTGGTAAACACACTCGCCCAGGGCCTCCTCTAACATGTTAACTGAGGGGGGCTGCCCCCTCCTCAGTGAAGCCGCCAGCCCCCCCCCCCCCAGTCGAGGCAAAATCGCGTCACTGGGGGGGGGGGGGGGGGGTCCTATTTGTCATCGGATGTATATACAAAACGACATCGGTGGAGTAAATGAAGGCAAAAATCTGAAATACACGCACGTTTAATAACAAGAGCGATAATATAAGTAAATACAACTCAGATAATAATGTTATGTCAAATATCACTTCAGTTTCGTCGCAGAAAAGACGATTCTGACCAGTGTCTGGACAATGAACAAGTGCTATTTGGTTGCAATCGGCACAGTGGAAGAATAAGTTTGCTTTCTTTGCCATGGACCGGGGCTCAAAATCTTCGACGGGCCTCTGAAAAGTTGACCCGGCCCCAATACCCCTCGGAACAGGGTGAGAGTTCCAATTATTGCCTTGGTTCCAAGAGAATGTAGTGCTTGGTCCACAAATGAAACCAAACCAAAGAAGTACTCTCGTATGTCACGACCGGTTGAGGGCCTGAGGTGGCACTCAGCCGGTTAGAGGGCCTTGGGCCTAAATAGGCCTCTGGCAGGTCTTGATAGATCTTAAGCTGGTCTGAAAGGGTCCACGGTCAGCCTGGGGTCCCCTCGATTGGTATGAGAGGGCAGGCAACCGTCCTAAGAAGGCCCTTGGCCGGTCTGAGAGGGTATTGTATACCCTCTCAGGCAAGTATGGACCCCTTCAGGCGGCCGGAGGAGTCCATTGGTTGTCTGAGATACCCCAGGCTGGTCTGAGTTGATATTTTCCTGATCTTAGAGGGCTTTATGCCCATCAGAGCAGCTCGGTCGATCTGAGAGGGCCCTCGGCCGCTCTGAGAAGCCCAGGTCAGATTTGAGAGGGACCCCTCTTAAGTCTGAAGAGGGGTCCCTCTCTCTAAGTCAGACTGTTCGAGTGTACTCTGAGAGGACACTCGGAACAGTCTGACGAGGCCTTAGACCGCTCTGAGAATACCCTCTGCCGGTCTGAGAGTGCACCGTGCCGGGCCGAGAGGAGCCTTGTCAGGCATGATGGAGACCCTTCCAATCGCTTTTGTATTCGTTTTTCATAGTTCTTCGTTTCTCTTGAGTTTTTATGGGAGCAAAGCATATTGTTTGTCTCTCGAACTTCTTGAGAGGGACAGCTGCTCCCCTTGCCCCCTCGGCTCTTCCATCACCCCCGGATTCGACCCACGGCATTTAACCGCTTGAGCCTAAGAGACAGTGTGTCTCAGACCCATAGCTACAACTATTTACCCATCTCTTGACCCAGTTTCCCGAGCCCGGCAGGGCCTCGAGAGATTTCCACGCCTTGTTATGGGGGTCTAACGAACACCCCCTCGACAAATGACGCAACGACAAACGACAACACACGACATAACGACAAACGACAACAAGCGACAAACGACGCAGCGCCGCAGTTATGATCCCCAGAAGTCATCAAAGGTAAACTTTGTCATCTTGTGAACTCTGCCCCAGCGCTTTTTTATCGGTTCGGTAACTAAGATCGCAGGAAATAAACAGAAAAACAATTGATAACTGTTGGAAGTGTCCCCCATTTAAGAACACCCAATAGTTTAGCTTTAGGAAGTCACCAAAAGGTTATGCTGGCTATTTGCTAAATAACAGTTTTTCGTTAATAATTCTTTACATAATAAAGATGACAATGATTTTAACATCATCGTGTTTGTCTCATCAAGATGGTTTCAGGCACATCAAGCATGACCGGGTTTGGTCAATCAAAACTTTGATTTCAGGTAAAGGTCATGTGATGACCCAGGTGGGTCATGTTGCATATTGCGAAACGCGTCTCGACGAGACAAACAATGTAATTTACGCCACTTAAAACTTTTTCGAAGGTGGGTTTACCTGCCTCTTGATCTGCTGCCGTGACCTAAAATGACCTTCTGTCAACAATTTCAGAGAGGTTGTGCTAAAGATCAGTGATTAGGTGGAAGCAAGAATTGCGGGGCTCCCGCAACACCGTTTTCTCGTCATTTCCGGAAGAAAAGAACTTGTTGTTGAGGTCTACAAGCATTCCGCCAGCAGGGTGCGGGCTATGTCAGTTCAAATACCTACCTCCTTAACCCGCGCCGTGCCGGTGCTCGGCGCCACCTTCGCCGTGCCGGGGGGGGGGGGGGGGACGTTTCGACGCCCCCTCTAGCTCGGCTCCTATGAGACGTAAACAAGAAACCCAAAAAACGTTCGAAAGCTCGTCAGAATGGATTTTGAGACTATCTCAGGCATTTTTTTTCTTCAGGTCAATATTGAGGTCACCAGAGGTCATCAAGGGTCAGATTTTCAAGTTTTAGGACTTACCTCCAGACATTTCCAGATAGCACAGGAACTATGATAGCTAGGAACAAACGGGAAAGAACAATGGAATGCTATTGAAAAAATGCAATCTGCAAGGTGTCCTCCGATTTGAGCTCAGGTGAATGGTTTAGGCTCCAGAGCTCATCAAATATCAAGAGGGATATTTTTAGCAGAACAGTTTTCACAAATATCTTTTGACCTAATAAAGATAGGGTAATAATTGGGACGCCATCGTGTTTGTCTCGTCACGGCGCTTCGTATCATATGCATGATGACCAGATTAGGTCAACTTAAAAATTTGACCTCAGGTCAAGGTCAAGTGGTGATCGAATTAGGTTATGTTGCACATTGGGAGACGTGCCTCGACGAGACAAGCACATTGTTGTCAGTTTCACTTATCTATCTTGATTTTGTCATTTGATTATTTCCCCATTGACTTATAATGGGAGGTCACGAAATTGACCCGACCTTAGGTCACCGATATAACAAATCCGAGATATACGTATTGTATGTACTATTGCTCTTATGCAATCCTGTAAGTACGAAATCGATCAGCCAAAAACTATGGCTGTTGGGCGACCGGAAACATTTTTGGAGGTGGGGTCACGTTTCCTGGTCTGGTGACCTGACCTGAGATGACCCGAGGTATTTTTTTTACAGCATGTGCGCAATTGATGCCCAAACAGCTGTGCCAAAAACGGCGGCGCTGCGCGCTGCCGTTTTTCCGCTATCCTCGAAAAACCTTAGGGGGGGGGGGGGCATCTAAACGCCCCCTCCCCCCGGTACGGCGCGGGTGTGTAAAAGATCGGGTTTCCTTGCACTCAGTTGCATTACTCCAATTACCTCTACGCTGTGTCATGCATACTTTTATAATTAATCATCACCACTTTATCATCATTCATTTATGTGACGTAACTAGGTATATTCAATTCACTAATTAAATTAATGGCAGTTAAATATTCATAAAAATTAAATGGACTTGTACATAAAAACGCGCGTACGTCTACTTAACTTTTGTCTTGATCACAAATAATCTACCTCGCGCTTGTTTTATATGATGAAGTGACAATAGCAATACTTAGTTCAAAGAAACAAATAGCTTCTGAGAAGTAATAACAAAATAATAAATAGCATAGATTATCTACTGATAATACAAGTCGAATGGTATCAGTCATACATTCAGAAAAGAAGAATTCGGGAACTTGAACAGGAAAAAATTGCGCGCCTTCGGCGCGCATTTTAAGGCTTCAAACATTTCGGTGCCCGTTCTTCTCTTTACATCTGCTTCTGCGTGACAGATACAATTAAATGCAACTTGTGTGATTAATCAGACAAGAACAATTCATGTGCCGTACGCGAAACCCGAAAATACAACAAGATGTGGCAGGTGGATATCCAAAGCCTATCATCGGGGGGAAAATGTGTGGGTGCCCCCCCCCCCCCATTCAAAATATCTTACAGGAAGCCCTGCACTCGCCTGATTCGTTCCCGCCCCGACGGCCGACAAGGCGGGGATGTTTGAGTTGACAAGGGATGGCGCTCCCGACTCGTGCTATTTGCCTGGCTGGCGGGATGGTCTGCGGTCAGTGGCAGTGGTCTGCGGTCAGTGGCAGTGGTCTGCGGTCAGTGGCAGTGGTCTGCGGTCAGTGGCAGTGGTCGCGACCGGAGAGCAGTGGCGCACGCAGGATTCCATTGGGGGGGGGGGGGGGGGTCAGAGCCCTAAAAGCGGGCCCCCTTGTGAGCGGGCCCCCATCCGTTTTTAGAAAACTTCGCGGATTTCGGTCACTTGTTTTTGAGCGGGCCCCCTACAGCATGGGACCTGAGACATTATAATTTGCTTGTCAATGTCGTGTAAGGTGACTGCGTGTGCTACTGATGTGCGAATTTTAGGTGCGTGTGCTGCTGATGTGCGGTACAACTGTCGAGAGTAAATTTGACGAAATGAGGTAAATGACAACAACACAAATTATATTTTACAGGTTAGGCAGGTTAGGCAGTCCGATCCCCGGTAGTTATGTCATCATCATCATCGTTGGGGTTTTAGAGCGCCGCGACTACGTCATTCGCGCCCACCATCATGTTGCCAAAAGTTGTCATAAACCATGTCCTGAAGCAACAATGGATAATGTAAAAAATACGTATCAATATCAAATACGCCCGTATCAAGAATTTGCAAGGATCGGGCCCTGTTGTGACCGGGCCCTATATCACGTCTTTCCCAGCACCGGGCCCCTGCCTCGATTGGGCCTGACCAAGACCGGCCCCTACCAGAAACGGGCCCGCATCAAGAATATGCAAGGACCGGGCCCTGTTGTGACCGGGCCCATATCACGCCTTTGTCAGCACCGGGCCCCTGCCTCGATCGGGCCTGACCAAGACCTGGCCCCTACCAAAAACGGGCCCGTATCAAGAATATGCGAGGACCGGGCCCTGTTATGACCGAGCCCTCGTCCTGACCGGGCCCCATGCCACGCCTTTGCCAGCACCGGCCCCTGCCTCGATCAGGCCTGACCAAGACCGGGCCCCTACCAGAAACGGGCCCGTATCAAGAATATGCAAGGACCGGGCCCTGTTGTGACCGGGCCCCATATCACGCCTTTGTCAGCACCGGGCCCCTGCCTCGATCAGGCCTGACCAAGACCGGGCCCCTACCAGAAACGGGCCCGTATCAAGAATATGCGAGGACCGGGCCCTGTTGTGACCGGGCCCTCGTCCTGACCGGGCCCCATGCCACGTCTTTGCCAGCACCGGGACCCTGCCTCGATCGGAACTGACCAAGACCGGGCCCCTTCCAGAAACGGGGCCCGTATCAAGAATATGCAATGACCGGGCCCTGTTGTGACCGGACCCTCGTTCTGACCGGGCCCCATATCACGCCTTTGCCAGCACCGGGCCCCTGCCTCGATCGGGCCTGACCAAGACCGGGCCGATACCAGAAACGGGCCCGCATCAATAATGTTCAAGTACCGGGCTCTCGTTCTGACCGGGCCCCATATCACGCCTTTGCCAGCACCGGGCCCCTGCCTCGATCAGGCCTGACCAAGACCGGGCCCCTACCAGAAACGGGCCCGTGTCAAGAATATGCGAGGACCGGGCCCTGTTGTGACCGGGCCCCATCATCCCATGCCACGCCTTTGCCAGCACCGGGCCCCTACCTCGACCAGGCCTGACCAAGACCGGGCCCCTACCAGAAACGGGCCCCTCAGAAATACGGGCCCCTCAGAAATTTCGGGGGGGGGGGGGTCAGCTGACCCCTTTGACCCCCCCCCCCCCCTGCGTGCGCCACTGCCGGAGAGGGTCGGTGGGTGACAACCGAGGCACCGTTTGCAGGCTTTGCAGCTTTCGACTCTAAATTCTGCCCCCATGACCAGGAATGGCGCGATCGGATGGAAGGGTGCAGGGTCCACACAGAAGGCCCTGCTAAGCAATGAGCTCTGATCCCAGACACCTGTCCAAACAGAAGTTTCGGACTAAATTTATGAAACAAAAACAGAACAATGTTGGAGGAGGTATATCCTGAGGAGGTATCCTGAGGAGGAGATAGGACCAAATATCCTGTATCTCAGTAAATCACGATACTATCATATTTTGGCAACCCTTATAGCTGGCCCTTCTTAGTTCCATGCGTGTTTAGATGTCTGATTTATCACTATCCGTGGCGTGAATGCTCTGCCGTGTGTGCGCGCGTGACTGGCGGCCAGACTGTTTGTCACCAGGGTCGGGCTGTTTGTTGGCAGGCGCCAGGCGACGCTAAGTGGCTTCCGCGGCAGCGTTTGTCATTGTTATGGTAATCAGTGGCTGGTGCTGTGCCGGTGTCAGCATCTGGCATAATGCTATCAGCCGGTATTTACCGAACAAATGACGTATAATCTGCGAAAGAGTAAAGGCGATGGTGTTTTATCTTCAGATAATGGTGTGTGCTATGGATCGCTATAAAGCCTCAGAAGGTGTGGTGCCCAACAATGCTGACTGCCACCACCACTACGTTATTGGTAATAGTTCAAATAATCAAACTGTACAAGTGGGTTTAAGCTATCGTGTTGGCAATGTAAATCTCTTGTGTGCTGTATGTATTAGTTGAAAACTGTCCGGAAGAAAAGTAATTAAAATTCAGGGAAAATATTCTCCCTGATTTTCAATGGCTTGCCTTTGGAAACCAAACTAAGAACTAAACAATACATAGCCCATTCCAACCAGCAATTCCCTTTTGTTTTCTGACATCGCGTTGAGATTGAAAATGAGTACTCATAGAATGCTGTTGAAGTTATTCCTTGTACCACAACTGTTCGAAGATTAATATATTTTAATTACCTAAACCTGCGAGCGTTTAGGGTTGCCGTGCCTGTTGTGAGGAGCTTCCCTCCCGGCACAGAGCCCACAGAGCCGGTACGTCAGCCAAAGCAGCTAACGATCGAGGCCAACCCCGACTGGTACTTTTCCACTATTTCCACGAGGTCATCAACATACTGCTCAATTGATCTGGGCTTCCCCGCTGCCCTGGCTTCATATGGCGGGCTCATGGCTCTGTAGGGCTCATGGCTCATAGGACGTCACTGTGTGGGATCTGCTGCGCCAGACCAACTGGTTCACCAAAAATAACTCAACAGGACAAAGAACAGCAATACAATATTCAAACCAGTAAAATGCCTTTTTTTGGCGATGACCGAGAGGACGCGCTCTGGTAAGGCTAAAACAGGTTTGAAATATGAAACGGTACGGGAGCACACGTGGTAGTAACACATAGTCTTTTTAGTCCTTTTAGTCCTCCATAAAAATTGCCAGGCCTCCATGCATGCCAACATAAAATTAAGTTGTATTAAATTGTGCATGATCTCCTTTCTCGAATTCGCCAAAAGGGAGTACGTCCTGAGCGCTGCATGCTTCAGCGTATACAAAACGAATGCTTAGATACATCAAGCCATTTTTGATCAATAATTATGTTTGTTCATTTCGACGTCTGCGGGTGCCACGCGCTGTGGTACCACCCCTATCAGAACGCACCATACCAAGATCACAATTGATTTGATGGTCCTATCCAATGGTGAAAACCCGATCTCAATCGGAGCAGTGGTTGCAAAGTTATTAGCTTCCGAAAAGCGTCTGTATGGCCGGGTCGGGCCGGTTCGGGCCAATTCAAATGCAAATTTGTCTAGTAAGTTGACGAGAAACCTCACGGGTGCTTCGCGCTCGCTCGGTAATAATACAATAGGTTCGTGCTGAATGCTGAAGCTGTGTAATTTCCATCGTTCAGACTTGAGACCTCCATTATTGTCCTGTATTCCCGTTGTGGTGGCTTATGACGCCGGTCACAGCGTCAGTGCTATGGCACCGCCTGCGGACCCGATATTAATGTATTCACCGACTGTCGTGCCGCCGCTGTTCAGGAAAACATTGTCGTTGTCCTGCTCCCCCGAGAGCAGTGTCGGTGTCGATCGGAGCCTGTTCCGCTACCGCTCCTCAGTTGGTCGTCCACCGGGGCTGCTGTCGGCTGTGTCCGTGTGTGGTCCGATCGGAAACTTGTCGGCAAAGTTTTCCAATTCATTTCGCCGGATAATGGCTTCATCAGCGTGCGTTCGGTGCCACAAACGTTTCCTTAGACTATCGTGTTTTGATGTAAAATGCACAGAAGACATTTTCATCCGACATAGCCCCAAGAACGCAAAAGTATGCGCTGAATTTTCCTTGGTCTAGCCTTTACGACGTCATCGGTAGAACTCACATTTTGGCCGTACAAATGTCCTCGTGATGTCCGTGATGTAATGTCTAGCAACGCCGTCTTAGGCTATGTTCCTCCTTAATAACTATCCCCACTGTGGGATTTGTCTGTAATTTGTATTGTACAGTAAGTAAATGGCTGGCTCGGACCTGTGTCGTGATGAAGATAACAGGTGACGCGATATGCCGTCCACTCAGTGTGCTGCCGACGACTCGCTCTTATCGAGCTCATCGATTGCCATAGCAGGTGACGCCGCTGGAAAGAGATGATCCAATTTCTCACCACATTAACACAAACGAAGTTAGCGGCTCCCCGACGCCTTCGATCCACAAATCGATCATTCTCCATCAGCGACTGGCGAATGTCGATCCAGGCACGAGAACCGCGGGTTAGCTTGTGAAACTGTGGCCAGTCAGTGATCAGTGGCCATTCATTGGTCAGTAAGTATTCGGTCTCAATCAGCAGTTTGTGGTCAGTGCCACTAAGCGGTCAGTCAGTGGTCAGAAGTCAGTTGGCAGTCAGATACAGGACGACATTGTGTCTGCGTGTGTATTTATCGATCACGGAACCGCTGTTGACTCAGATTCAGATATATTTTCACCGAGGGTCCACATCAATGATGGCTTTTCACCTGGCACGTCAATAAAGATAAAACAAGAGATGGGGCTAAGAGTCAATAAAGCAGCTAACACGGTGCAGATAAGACACTCGGAGTCACATCAGGGTCGTGCTGCCAATATTGTACGCTTCAGACTAGCACGGAAAGCTGGTGCATCCGGATCTAGCCCGTAACTGTTCAACAGTTCGACACCGCGAGTGCACAGCCTACGTCGTCCGGCCTCGGTTCGGATTCGCGGTCTGGTGATGAGGTCAGCGCGCCTGGTGTTGTGTTGGTGTAGCTCTCGAGCACGCGGCCCGATGGTGTCACAGAGACCAGCGGGATGGCCTGTGGTGATCGCACGCTGTACTGCGCATACGGTGTGGTACTCAGCAAGTTCGGTGGCTCGCATCCAGCCGAGCTGCTCGATGACGTCAGAAATGTTGTGACAACGTCGCCTCCCACTGACCACACGAGCGCAAAAGTTCACAATCTTCTAAATGCGATGCATCTGTGTTACCCCACACGAACCATACACACTCATACAGTACCGCACCGCTGACAGAACAAGTGCCTCGACGATGATTTTCAATGTGTTTGCGGGTAAAACGTGGCGTGCGTGGCTCAGTGCAATGAGAATGCCTGTACATTTCGAGGTCATGGCGTCAATATGTGCGTGGAAGCTGAGATGGCGATCAAGCTGCACTCCTAAATTCTTAGCGGAACTCGCATCGCCAACAACTGTTCCGCCGAACTTGACAGTGATGGGCGGGAGGTTCCTAAGCATAGCCGGGGTGCCGAGTGCCGAGTACGAGTACGAGTCTTTGCCATGTTTACCTTCAAGCCGTTTTGGCAAAACCACCGATAGAGAATATCAAGCGTTGCTTCCATGAGTAAAATTATGCTGGCCAGGTCACGTTTCTTGCCAGTGACTAAAATATGGGTGTCGTCTGCGAACTGTACGATGGTAACGCCGTCAGGCGCGTGCAGGCTGAGGTCGTTAGCATAAAGCATAAAAAGCACGCAGCTGAGGCTGCCTCCCTGATAGACGCCTATGTCGTTGTCTCGGGGCCGTGACGTGATGTTGGTACCGTCCGCGCCGCGCACGCGCACCTGCTGCGTGTGCCCCGACAGATAGTCCCTAAACCACCGAGTCTCCACACCGTAAAGTGCGAGCTTTTGCAGAAGATTTTGGTGAGGAACGACATCGAAGCGTTTCGAATTGTCGAGCAAGACAAAGATGGAAATTTCGCCATTGTCCATTGCGCGGAAGACGCGATCGGTTATTACGTTTAGCGCTGTTTCTGTGGAGTGGTATTTTCGATACCCGTGCTGAGCTGAGGCTAGGAGACGGTGGGAGTCTTGATAAGCCAGAAGCTGCCTCTGCGCAATTCGCTCGACTATCTTCATTGCGCCAGGCAAAATGGAAATATGGCGCGTGTCAGAGGGGTTACTGGCGACTTTCCTTTTGGGAATGGGTGTGATCATGGCGTGCTTCCACTCTCCTGGCACCAGTCCGCTAGTCAAACTGGAGTTCACAATGTCCAGGAGGACATGACCAAAGCCAGCAAAAAAAATCTGAAACATAGGATGCTCACTCCGTCTATGCCAGTGGATGTCGATGGCTTCATGCCGAGTAAAGTTGCGTACAATGTGTCGATGTCCGTGGGTTGGACGCTATAAGAGCTAGTTGTCACGTGAGGTAGCCTAACTGGTACAAGAGCTGCTGGCGCTGGCACCCCGGCGGCTGTGGCAGGTCCTACCATGACGTAATAGTCATTGAGTGCGTCAGGTGTGATGGTTGGCGCTTCTGCGTGCTGACTGCGCCGGCCCCCTTTTCTAATCTCGTCCTGGTAGTAGGCACGACTGTCGGCACGTATAGCAGCCTTGCACAAACGGTTGACCTCCCGATACTCGTCACGTGAGGCGTGTGAGAGGGCAGCCCGCCGCCGCTGCAGCAGCTCTCGGGTGTTCGCAGACACCGGCGGCGACTCGACAGGGCGCACGGGCACGCGCCGGACAGGCGCCACTGCGTCGAGCTGACGTATGAACAGTTCTAGAAAGGCGGACCACTTGCTAGCGGGACTATCACAGAACAACACCGGTGACCAGTCAAACTCATAAAGCCGCTGATTGAAAACAGCGGTGTCAAGTCGACCCAGGCAACGGGTCTCTATCGTGGGCCCAATAGCTGGTCGTGCTGGGCTCTGACAGTCAAGGACAACTCTGGTAAAGTCATGTGGACCACCGTAGTGGCACGCGGTAACTCCGCACCTGCGCACTAGATCGGGGCGATTGGTGGCGATGACGTCAAGCAGGGTGCGCGCAGGTCGGTAAGTAGGGTGTACACTGTTGGTGATGGTTAGTCCGTACGTGTTGAACAGGTCTGGTAGAATGCGTTGTTGAGTCCTGTTCCTGGCCTTTAACCCTCGCCCGGGTAGGGGGGTGGATGCCACCCCCTCGGTTTTCTGGAATAACTCACGTAGTTTCCAACCGATTTCGATGCAACTTTCAGTACCCTCCTTTTGAAAAATTTGCCACCTACTCGGAAATTTTGAATTTCTACCCACATGACCCGTGACCTATGACCTGTTTATCAAGGTCATGTCAGGCGCAACTGGCGTCCCGCAGTATCGAAGCTAGTAACTTCTGCAGGTTTCG
>JAXIVJ010002801.1:0-100000 GCA_036785665.1 Chirona hameri | reverse complement strand
CGCGGTCTCGTTGGCCCTTTTAGGCGCGCTGCGCGCGCCGAGAAGGGCCCTCCTAGCCTCCATGGGGCGGGGGGAGGCCGCCCCTGCCGCCCCCCTCCCCCCTTGGCTACGTGCCTGCATCCTTGTTCCGTATTTTAAAAGCAGGTGCTATCTGATTTTCCCTCTTCAAACTTTGGTGCAATTACATTCCGCAACCAGCCTGCCTGATAACTTACACCATTGTTCGAGGGACTAGAAGAGCTTTATATCTGGAGCCGAAGTATCTGGAGTCGAATTTCAGCGCTGAGTAACCAGCGCTGAGTATAGAGTAGAGAGACTGACTGTTGAACACCGAAAACGCAGTGAAACGTGGCGTGGGCCTGTATGGGAGTTTCCTATCGAGCCATCTGCTGGCAATTTCATGGTCGATTTAACGCCGGTCAGGACAGCATTGTTTCGGTCGAGAAAATGGTTGATGCCTTTTAAAGGAGCGTGATTTAATAATGCCACATTAAAAGAGAAAATCACATCAAGCACAGGCTAGTCTGGGTCTGGAGCAGGTATACCTACAAAGTCCAACAATTCGTCTTTTTAACATAAATTCGGCATTGAGCGTAGCTGTTCGCCACAGGTTAAACTATTGATGACTGATCAGTTAAAGCCCTCATCCTTCAGTGTTATGGACACCAGCCAAACACCTCATATACTAGGCATTTGTCAACATTGCCCGAAAGCCATTGCCAAGTTTCAATCCCATTAAAGGGAATAGGTCACCTGGAAAGTTGTCGGGAAATTTGACTATACAGAGTATTTCGAGCTGAAGAAAAAAACGAATATGGCATTTGTTTAGATGATAGATAAATGTCCATCGAAAAATGGGCATGTTTCTCTTTTCTCATTCATGGCCATGCAAAACTTCATGACAATTATGACGTCATGCATATGGTAGCTTGGATATGGAAACTATTGCACACAATAACGACGGACTTTAGGCATATATTACGCAGGCTACTTGTAACGTAGGCTGCCGTAGAACAGTGTGAATTAATTTGATACCACAGTGTTACTAGACCAATGTTCAAACTGTGATTTAGTTCAGTTTTCTACTTTTGGGATTGTTCAGTTGGCTAAAAACGAGTGCGGATAGGGCTAGCATTCTTATTTTGACCAAATGACGTGGAAAGCATGGTTTAGAAAGGTGGGAACTGGTGGGAACCACGCTTCACCCAAATCATGAGGCTGTGCTATACATGTGATGGTTTGCGCTTTAATCGATGATATTGGGCCCTCGGATGCATTACATGAAAATCGATTCCGTATCGATATTTAAGTATAAGAAATGAGAAAAACTACTCGAAATATTAGTTTTATATAAACATTCGTGGATAACAACAAGAATAATGAACAATAATAAGAAAAAGCTATTATTTTCAATAAGCTTAATTGTCCAACTAAGACGACATGCTGATTTTTAACACTAACATTTAAAAAAGTTAAATATACTTACTGTGCAGATTGAAGCGATAGTTATCATCTGAGACTGAGTGGAGGGAATGCACAAGTAATATGTGTTCAGTGAAAGTGTAATGTAAGGAGGTTGTTTATGTTTAAATGTGTATGCATGTTTGTTGGCACGCTTTTTAAGTAGTCTCACGTGCAACTTGCAGCACATGCCGTACGGACTACGGACACTAGGACGAAGTTAAAACTAGTGTCCTGCTGCTGCAGGTGTCGGCGTGTGAACTGTGTCTTGCTGATCCAGGTGTCTGCCTGTGACGTGGACTCTTGTTGCAGGTCTGCCCATGACAATAAACCGCCGGCGGAAAACGGAGAAAGCGGAAAAAAACACATAAATAAATACAGATTTCCGTGTTGTCGGCATGACTTGCCGATGTCCCAACTATGTATGGGATGCATTATGCACACTGCAATGTAAAGTAGTTGGTAGGAACATATTTGGCGTTAACTTAACGCACTAGTTTGAACTTCGTCCTAGTGCCCGTAGTCCGTACGGCATGTGCTGCAACGTGAGACTAGTACAATAGCGTGCCAAAAAAAACATGCGTGCCATGCATAAACATTTAACCCTCGCGCTACGGGGGGGGGCTGACAGCCCCCCCCCCCCCCCACCCCTGAGGTTTTTCTCGAATAACATTTTATTCATGGGGTGCATCTTGCTGAAATTTTTAGTAGCTGAGTTTGCAACAATTATACGTAGGCTGTAAAAATTTAATTGAAATTGGTTAAGTAGTTTGGGAGATAATCATGTTTTGATGACGTCATGTTGGTAAAAAAAGAATGATAAATATTTGAGAAATTGTAAAAAAGAGTTTTAAAGCAGATTGCAAACGCAATTCACCAAAGATACAAAATGGCATTCTCTTTAAAATGGCAATCTCGGATTTTTTTGGGAAAAATCCCCACAAAATCACAATTTTCAAAGATATTAGAAAAACCGGAATATATGTGAGAGAACTGAGTATGGACAATATCCATATCAAATTTCAAAGCAATATCTTCATTTTTGACTGAGTGATGGCTCCCTAAGTGTAAGAAACTGACGACGTCATTTTTTCCAATAACTTTTTTTGGATTTTTTTTACAAGATACGAACAAATAATTACTTTGTTCGTATTTCTGAGCCAAAACTGGTCTAAGAACATGCCTTTTGATTTACATTTATCAATTTCTAATTTTGAGGTTTTCTGAAGAGCAAAATCGCTGTTCTGGACGTGGTAAATCCGAGGTCATTCACTTGACCTGGAAGGTCACCTGTTGACCTGAAACCTGAAAATCGCATACTGTTAGATTCCTCTCATGACAGGCAATAGGCTGGTTCTTACCGCATTGCTCTAAGTTGCTTGGTTTGGAAGTTAACAGGGGGCCTGTCAACCCCCCCCCCGTAGGGCGAAGGTGAAAAAAGTTCCCGTAGGGCGAGGGTTGAACATAAACAACCTCCTTACTTGAAAATATATACACTTGCACTGAACACATTACTTGTACATTCCCTCCATTCAGTCTCAGATGATAACTATTGCTTCAATCTGCACAGTAAGTATATTTAACTTTGGTAATGTTAGTGTTAAAAATCAGCATGTCGTCTTAGTTGGACAATTCAGATTACTTAAAATAATAGTTTTGTATTATTATTGTTCATTATTCATGTTGTTATCCATGTATGTTTATCTATATATAACTAATATTTCGAGTAGTTATTCTTATTTCTTATACTTAAATATCCATACGGAGCTGAAATCGATTTTCATTTCCTGCATCCGAGGGCCTATTATCATCGATTGAAGCGCAAACCATCGAATGTATAGCACAGCCTCATGATTTGGGTGAAGCGTGGTTCCCACCAGTTCCCACCACGCTAAACCATACCTCCCACGTCATTTGGTCAAAATAAGAATGCTAGCGCTATCCGCACCCCTAAAAACCGTTGACGATTTTGCATTGTCGAGGTGCGCACTACCTCACTCTCCAGCACTCGCCAGGTCAACACACGGGCTTATGTATCTGTTCAACACTGCCAGTTCAGAAATCGAGTAGTTTAGTTTAGTTTAGTTTATTCAAGTAAATGAGCAACAGGCAGCAGTAACCCAATTACAGCTCAAGTCCAAAGTTTAAACACTTCAGTACATCGGTGAACGCTTATAGCACTTTATGATGCGGCCTGTATAGTTGTAATTGTGATGCGCCATCGAGATTCGGCCACACCAGACGAGACTAATCTGAGGCAGCGGTGTCGATTTTTAAAAACGGTGGGGGGGGGGGGGCGAACACACTGGCGGATCCAGCCTCTCTCCGTGGGGGCATTGTTTTGTGGCTAAAAAGTAACCCCATTTTTTTCCTCTGCGGATTTCGGTCGGTCACCTTATTTTGGTATTCGAGCTTAAGAAATTCACTTTTCAAAATCAGACAAATTGGTTTTGTGGATTTTGTTTCCGAAAACAAATCAGTTAGTTTTTTTTGTTGGGGGGGGGGTCAAAACACAAACAATCCGAGACAGCCATTGCAGAGAATTTCATTTCCTTTCTTTTAACGTTTTGTTTTTGCAATTTGCTTCAAAACTCTATTTTCTACCATTGTTCAAACATTTATATTTTTCCACCAAAAATGGCATGACATGACGTCAACGTCATTATCTCCCAAAATACTATATTAATTTCATTGGAATTTGGCAAGGAGACATAGAAATGATGCAGCATATATACTGCAATGGGTTACCATAGTAAACTAGTCAAATTCTATATCAGTGTAAGTTACTGAAAGTTTGACGTTGATATCTTTCATAGTTTTCAAGTTATTGAGAAAATCTGGGAGGGGCAGATTCTGCCCCCCCCCCCCCCCCCCAGCGGGGCGCGGGTTGTCACCGGGGCTGCTTGAATTGCATCAGGTGCGCTGTTGTGTCTATCATTGAAACCAAGGGATACATACAAACTTCAAATTCAATCACTCGAGAGAATAAAAAAAAATCAGTTTTCATGAAGTTTTCTCCTAAGATCATTGTTTTTCACTTTCAGTGCATGGAACGCGCGGGAGACATACTTGTATTGAATGCCCCTCCCAGATTCCTGAGTGTGTGTGTGGGGGGGGGGGATTTTCCCCTGATGCCCCCTCCCCCTGGATCCACCAGTGCCAGCAATTACCGCCAAGGAGAGCCTCTGCCAGACACTTAATATATTTCATTTTTCCATTTTCCAAATTTGTATAAGCAATTGCGAAAGTTGTCATGCCGCGAAGCGGCGCGAAATTTTCCGGTTTTGACTGTGGATAGATGGATTTTGACTGCTGTAAAGACAGTTTTTACAATTTTACGATAAATTGGGAACGCGCGGGGGAGGGGGGCATACTTGTATTGAATGTCCCTCCCCCCAGATTCCTGGGGGGGGGGGGCATTTTCCCCTGAAGCCTCCTCCCCATGGATCCGCCAGTGGCCGAACAGGGACGGATCCAAGGGAAGCCTATCAGCGCCATGGCTTTACCGAAACCACCAAAATTGGCTGAAAATTAGCATATTTTAAAGAAATTCTAGGCAACTTGTACAATGGACAGTATTTGTAATCAATTAATAGTTCAAAAACAGACGGAATTTCATGAGTTTTCGAATTCTGTCGGACGGCCCCTCAAAACAACGTTTTGGGCCGGTCTGCATCCGCCAGAAGGCTCGAGTGGCGAGTCCTTACCTGGAACCCTTACTTACAGTAACGTACCCAGGATTCACGAGTGGACCATTTTTGCTCAGGGGGGGCATTAAGTACCCCCACCAAAAAAAATCACCGGATTTGGCCCACTATATTTTTAAAAGGGCACATTTTCACCATTTTTCTATTTAAAAAAAAAAATATATTTTCTCGACCAAAGGGTACAGACCTTCAGGGGGGGGGGGCGGGCAATTACCCCGTTTGCCCTCCTCCTTTGTGTACGCCTATGCTTACTTACAGTAAAACGGCAATGTTAACCTGCCACTGACTGGGGGGTGGGGGGGGGGCAAATATCTCCCCCGACGAATTTTCGCAATAGCTCACAAACCAATAGCGATGCCAACGTGAAACCTATGGTACCTTCTCCTACACCAATTTTACGTGTTCTGTGCGTAAATGAAGCAATTTAGTCGATGAAAAATCGAGATATAACGAATTTAGTGACATCACTACACACGAGTTAGGCTAATAAAAAATAAACTAAACTTTAAGAGATCATACAAAGTCTATATTTTGAGCAAAATGTAATACAAAAACATCAGAAAATAGCAAATGGCAAGGGCTAAAAAATAGATTCTCTTATTTGTGAAAACTTCGGTTTTTGACCACTAATTTGTTTTTTAAGAAATAATTTTTTTTTTAAAGTGCCTTAAAAATCAGACATTGCAAATATGTTTTAAAAAATCACCAGATCTCGCATCTTTATACATAAAGAGGTGATTTAAAACAAACTTTTCTAAGTAAAAGCTGCGTAGACTTTCTTTTAAAATAGGAAACGTGTCAATTTGTTGTCCATTGCAGGCGGTTTGGGAGGCTTGGCCGCTTTGTCCCCTCTTGGATCCGCCAGCGGCCAAAAACATGGGGGGGCGAGCGGGTACCATTGGGGGGGGGGGGGGGGGCGAACTCAACATGGGGGGGGCAAGGGCCACCCCAAAAGTATATAAATCAACACCTATGATCTGAGGTAAGGTCAGCAGCCAGCCTGGCCGGAGAGAAGCGGGTGATGGTTGTCTGGACAACCAAGTCTGTCGAGCTTGTATCATTCAGTTTAATAAATATGGTCAAATTATGTGCTTGCTTGCGTTGAGAGCGATCCGTCGCCTGAAAACTGAATATGCTAATATAGATGTGTCATCCACGGCGGCGCATGAACACAGTTCACATGGTAAGCGTCGGTTTTATTTAATAAACATGCACAGTCTCTCACAATGCGCAGGTACATGAGCTGGTCGAATAAAGCTGGCTACAACACCATATTGCACACGATAAGCACAGTACCAAAATGTGAGACAACAGCCAACACCGGGCCTGGGTCGGCCAGCAGGGAGCGCAGGAGTAGGAGGCTGTTGGGCTGTCCTTTTCAAGGTAGAAGACAGGCCTGCCGCTGCACCTAATGATGGGCCTGGTTCCGGGGAGAGTTGGGCACGCGATGGTTGAAGAATCTGAAGAAAGAACAAAAAACATGAGAAATCATGACATGTAGACAACATGGGCGATGATAACAACATGGGCGCACAGTGTCCCAACATTTGTGCACATTTGTGCAACATCAATTGAAAATGGCAAAAAATGATCATAAGTCCACTTGATGTAAGATAACCTTACAAACCAGTCTGCAAAACGTGGCAGGTTTCAACGAGATAACCTCGGGCAGGGTTGGCACCAACACATCAAAATTGGGGCAGCTTTTGGGAATTTGGGGCACGTCTTGCGAACATGTTACTCATCAGTCTCGTTGCTGGCACTAGTCCAAAAAATCAATTTATTGAAACGTCAATGTTTGTATGCAGTGGGCGGAGCTTGTCATAGGCACTGGCAGAAATTAAAACTCGGATCAGCAGTAGTGTTATTTGGGGGAACTCATGTCAGAAAGGAGCAGAAGCAGGCAAAGAATGAGGTTCTTTATTGCCAAAGTTGGTAAACATGATAATTGCAAAGGAATTCAAGCTTGAAAGTCATCTTAGTATGAAAGACAATGAGCACATCCCTGAAAATGTTAAAATGAAGTGTTCTAAATTTTCTGACTGATTGGACAGGACAGGCATTCGCTGCCAGGACATGATACCCTTACCATCACCCCTTCAGTGGTCAAAGGTGGGGAGGCCAAACAGGTGAGTTTACCAGGTGAGTTTACCTATCTGATCTGGAACACGTTACTCATCAGTCTGTGATAAAGTATTATATTTGGAAAGGTTTGTTTCTCTTCGGCTAGGCCAACAAATACTCACTTAAAACGTTCGCCCTCGACCCACACAAGCAGCATTTCAGCGTCATCGTTCAAAAAACAATGGAACTCACTCAATCTTAAATGATTAATTATTTTACGGATTACGGCCTTGTCAATACAGTATCCACAAACGCACAAGGAATTCGCCGCCGCCCTTATCTACCGTGACAAATAAAACATAAATTATAACCGTATTCAATAACACCAGCCGTGCTGTGTACAGTGAGCTTGACCAATTACCGTTGAGCTCGCTATAGCCAGCTCATCGCTGATTGGTCAAACTTACTGTACACACCGTGCGAAAGGGGAACTATCAAAGCGTTCAAAGTTGTAGCATTCAATGCTTGTACCATCCAAAACCGCAGCCAACAACGCTTGCGACATCCAAAATTCACCCGGGTAGGGGACATCTTCATGGGCCAAACTCGCCGCATCCAAAATGGTACTCGCCGCAATCCGCATCCAAAACCGAGACATACAGGCTACAGCCACAAACAAAGCCGTGGCAGTCAAGCTTGCGCCATCCAAAACTGTCTGGCGCGGTCATATTGGAACTACTAGTTGCAGTGACACCCGATAGATGGAGTGAGTAGCGTGGTGATGACGTAGTCACTCTGGCACGCAAGTCGGCTACAGTGGAATATGTTTATGCGAATGGACATCTGACACCACACTGGACCCGACGTCGCCTCGCATCGGCCGGCAGCTGTCGGGCGGGGAGGAGGGTGAGGCGTGAGCGGTGCAGAACGACGGAGTGGGGAAAGTCACATCGAGACCGTGAGAAAGCTAATGGTAATTATAAAACTATGTTTGATGCTGCGCTGGCACTACACCACTTGTTGCTAAGGCCAAGAAAATCACTCACGACGAGGATGGGCGTTAGCTGCCACGTTTCGATATGCGATTACCGGCCCATTCCGATAAACCTCATGGTACTAGCATATGGTACTGCTACTACCATAGTCATTGGCGGATCCAGAACGGTGGTTGGGGGGGGGGGCGAATTCCCTCCAAAAAAAATATCACATAATTCTGAAAACTCATCGTATTTCGCTTGGTTATGCATTGATAGCCGATTTTAAACAAACTTTTCATCGTAAAAGTTGCTTAGATTGTCTTCCATATCAGGAAATGTGTCAATTTTGTACCGATTTCAGGCGGTTTGGAGGGGGGTCACGGCCGCAATCCCCCCCCCCCCTCCTGGATCCGCTAGTGACCAGTCTGCAACGGATTTAATTAACGAATTTCTTATTCTATAATTAATTATTAATTGTGGTGAATTATTATTGAAAATTTAACATATACATAATTTAATAGTAATACATAAATATAATAGTTAACTCATTAAGTAAGTACCAAGGTGTGTTCTAGATGGACTGGATGAACAGTTTGCTGGTCACATAGGGAGAGCGACGTCCTAACACAGCTTCGAAAACATCCGCCCCTAACTTCAGGCGTTTTCGAAATATAGAGGCACCGCCTCCAAACGGGACGGTCCCGTTTTGACCAGGGGATCCGAGACTAATAGTAGTGGCCAGGCGCCGCTCCGCCAGCCGTTCCCCCGCGTGCGCGCCTATTGCCGTGTGCCCGGTACCTGACCCTGTTGCTCTCCCCTATATTGCGCTCCCACACTGCTTTCTTCATTAGTGACGTGACAGGCATGACTCGGGGCACGTGGAAAACGACCGTGGGGACAATTCAGAGAATTGTTTAGGCAGTGGAGCAGTTAATGTTCCTATACCACCAATGGAATAACACACATATTTAAAGGAAATAGTTCACCTTGTAATTTTTTACCAAACACGATTTGATTATATTTTTTAATACAATTTCTTTTTATATTGTCAAAAATGGCCTTATATCGCGCCGATTCAGGACATAAGGTCGTAAATTTTGTATTGTTTATAAAAACTATATGCATACTCTCCGAGTCAGAGTCCTGACGTCACGCGAATGTAAAAAATGGTTCAGCCAATCAGATTCGAAAGTAGTCGCGTAAGGATAGAATCGCATTGGAGATGTGCCAACCGGCAGCCGGCGTTCGCTTGCTAGCACCAGCTGCAAGCTGATTGGCTGATGGTATAGCCTCTGCCCGGGCTAAAACCAATACAACATTCTTTCGCCAGCACCGCATTCCTTCGCCAAAAAAATCAAATATATTCGGCTGGAAAGTCTTTTCAGTCAGGAAAACTTGCGGATAGGGGTTTTCCAACACGGGCTACAAAACTGCTATCTCAGTTTAAAACTAATGTTGAAGGTGAACTATTTCCTTTAATGCTTAGTAGTAGTGGCCAGGCGCTACTCCGCCAGCCCCCCCCCCCCCCCCCCCCCCCGCCTATTGCCGTGTGCCCGGTACCTGACCCTTTTCCTCTCCCCTCTACTGAGCTCCCACGCTGCATTAGTGACGACTGACGTGGCAGACATGACTCGGGGCACGTGGAAAGCGACCGGGGGGGGGGGACAATTAACCCTCGCCCTACGGGAGCTTTTTCACCTTCGCCCTACGGACCAAGCAACTTCGAGCAATGCGGTAAGAACCAGCATGTTGCCTGTCATGCGAGGAATCTAAAAGTATGCGATTTTTAGGCTTCAGGTCAACGGGGGGTGACCTTCCAGGTCAAGTGAATGACCTCGGATTTAACACATCCAGAACAGCGATTTTGCTCTTCTGAAAACCTCAAAATTAGAAATGGATAAATGTAAATAAAAAGGCATGTTCCTAGACCAGTTTTGGCTCAGAAATACAAAAAAAAGTAATTATTTGTTCGTATCTTGTCAAAAAATGTCAAAAAAAGTTATTTTAAAAAATGACGTCATCAGTTTCTTACACTTGGGAGCCATCACTAAGTCAATAATAGAGATATAGCTTTGAAATTTGGTATGAGTATTGTCCATACTCAGTTATCTCACATATATTCCAGGTTTTTTTAATATCTTTGAAAATTTAGATTTTGTGGGGATTTCCCCCCCCCCCCAAAAAAAAAAGATTTTTTCCCATTTTAGGGGTCAAAAACCCAAAATTATGAAAATCCGAGTTTGCCATTTTACATAGAATGCCATTTTGTATCTTTGGTAAATTGAGTTTGCAATTGAGTTTGCTTTAAAACTCTGTTTTCTACGATTTTGTCAAATATTTCTCATTTGTTTACCAACATGACGTCATCAAAACATTATTATCTCCCAAAATACTTAACAAATTTCAAATACATTTCTACAGCCTACGTATAATTGTTGTAAACTCAGCCACCAAAAATGTCAGCAAGATGCACTTTATGTGTCAAAAGTTATTCAAGAAAAACCTCAGGGCCTGTCAGCCCCCCCCCCCCCCCCCGTAGGGCGAGGGTTAAAGGGAAATAATGACCTTTTTCCACAAAAATGGAGTCAGCACTTGAAATCGCCAGACGAGACCAAAATATATTGTAAATTCATCACATTTTGCATGAAAACTTTCCTACCGAAAGATATTCCAAGTTAAAGTTGATAAGCGCTCCACACTTTTAACGACCGGTACTTGCAAGTACTTTTGGTCCTCATCAAACTGCGGGCTTTTCCCGTATTGTTTTTTACGCAATGGAGTGGAAAATATATTGTGCGTTCTGCTTGTTGTGATTATATGCCCGGCGATCTTCTAAAACTAACAGCGATTGGAAAAAGTGGCAATAAAATCGGAAGCTCATCGATGCACATCAACGGCGGCATAGTTAGTAGTTGCGACCCTCAATTTTTGGAAATCGATTCATTTGTTTTCAACATTAGGAGTATTGTATAATTTGTCTGTGGCTGTATATAACACTATGCTTTATATTATCATGACAAATTATAATTTTTCCCCAAAAAACTAACAAACAATAACACAAAACTGGCAATTAAATCGGAAGCTCATGGATGCACATCGACGGCGACCTATTTAGCGTCGGCGATTTGTTTACAAAGTCATTGTCATGCTTCTCGGCGCACTTAACCATTGTGGCGAGTTGTTCCTGATTAGTATACCCAAGTCCCGTAGCAGGCTTTGTTAATGACGTCACTGGTGCTATTCTTGTGTAGCATTGCAAAATATATCTGATTTTGAGTTGAAAGCTAATTAAAGACTTATTCAAATTATTGTTTTTAAAGGAAATAGTTCACCTTCAACATTAGTTTTAAACTGAGATAGCAGTTTTGTAGCCCGTGTTGGGAAACCCCTATCTGCAAGTTTTCTTGACTGAAAAGACTCCAGCCGAATATAATTGATTTTTTGGCAAAGGAATGCGGTGCTGGGTAAAGAATGTTGTACTGGTTATCGCCCGGGCAGAGGCTATACCATCAGCCAATCAGCTTACACCTGGTGCTAGCGAGCGAACGCCGGCCGCCGGTTGGCACATCTCCAATGTGAGTCTATCTTTACGCGACTACTTTCGAATCTGATTGGCTGAACCATTTTGTACATTCGCGTGACGTCAGGACTCTGACTCAGAGAGTATGCAAATAGTTTTGATAAACAATTAAAATTTACGGCCTTCTGTCCTGAATCGGCGCGATATAAGGCCATTTTTGACAATATAAAAAGAAATTGTATTAACAAATATAATCAAATCTTGTTGGGTAAAATTTTTCCAAGGTGAACTATTTCCTTTAAGTTTGAATTTTCTTGTTAATCATTATTAAAGGTATTTTATCACTGCATTTCATAATAGTTGACACTTCAGAAACTTGTGACGTAATAATATTGTATCCAATATGCATTTCCCTCACCTTTTGCTATTGTGGCGCAGTGCCGAGTGCTTTGCGAATACTAGCTTGCCTGGGGTTAAATTCATTCCGCCCTTATTTTATTCGAGTTGGTATAGTTTGCATGTTGTTGTTATTCATGACTTATACTGATAGTCAGTCATGCATCACGGATGCTTCACGGATTGTTTCACGGATCAGAGCGCTGCTCGAACGCACGCTAGTAGCGCTAGTAGCGCTTTCGTTCTCCATGGCAACCAGGCGTGAACCAATGAAAAGCCAGAACGTATTCCCTTTCTGGCTTTTGATTGGCTGACGCCTGGTTGCCATGGAAAACGAAAGCGCTACTAGCGCTACTAGCGTGTGTCCGTCCGCTCACAAGGCTAACAAGGAGACCACTAAGCGAGGGCTATTCTGACGGGCTGTATTGGGATTCAAAGCACATGGGGAAAGATTCCAAGCTGCTGATCCGTTCCATGCAACGTTTGCTAGCTTCAGACCAAGTGTGATAAAATATGTAAGAGACAATCCCGTCTGATGCTGGAGATTGATGATTGGTTGTCATGTGATTTTAGTATTTGAGTATTGTATATTTTCGTGTGTATTTGGTTTGCCTTGTTTCCTGACTTCACCTATTAGTGGGTTTATTAACCTGTTGGTGATCAATAGATAAATAAATAAATACTACCGAAGTTTTCTTATCCTTGTCCTGTACACAAATATAGACCTTTATCTTCATGGACTTCCCTCTGGCGATCACACTGTTCACTAAGTCTTGTACACATCCTCTGCTTCGTATCAGTGCACCAGTACATACAGCTTCACTGCAGTGGAGCTGCACCACTGGGAAGGGGGTCATACCCAGAGAAAAGTAAAACTGCAATATCAGCCTTTAGTGATGACAGTCATTTTCAACAATTAAATCACCACACATGTAAGCTCTTTAGAGCTTTTTTCTGCTGTTTTCTTTATATATATATGAAAACATGTTACCACAAGCTGTTTGGGATTCGCCTCCCAAGTTGATACATAACCTAGTTATTCTTGTTACATAGAGAGCTATTTCATACTAATGACGATAAGTGGCAGCCACCTGTCAGCTGTCCGTTCTGATGTCGCCTCGTTGACTCCGCGCACCTTGCAGTCACAACCGCGAAATTTGGCAGTTTAGTGGGGATGTAGGGTCGCACTATCGTTTGCAAATTTTACGTCCATCCATGATAGCAATAGTCTGCAATTTTAATTATTATTAATATGATGTGAATATCAGAACTCGTAGGCGCCTCCCGGCTACCACTGAACTGGCTGTTTGCTTTCGGGAGACACTGGCTCAACGGTAATGACCTAATGGGGGGTCAGGGTATTTGCTAGATATTTAGGTCAGTAATGCGATACAAGGCAACGTCACTGGCGTGTTTTTATATCTTCTTCATACGCTCAGCGCACTGTTCTGCGTGCTGACCGACCCGAGGTGCCCATATCTGTGCCAGGAGGACGGATAGCGCTGGGTTCGGTGACCGTCCGGCTCGTTATGCGGGGTAGTCGTTTTGTGGACGGCTGGCCGAGACGGATTCGGATGAAGTTACTCATGTACTTGAAGTAATGGATGAAGTAGTTATCCAAAAACTACATCGCTTTGCAAACTTTGAACGCATTTCGGCAGAGCATTGGCTGTCATTTAAAAACAAAAACAAAATAGTCAGAAGCTTTCCAAAGGTTTATGAGTTCAGGACCCGGCATAAAACACTGCAAATTGAAACTGACCTTTCCGCTCTGTTACCAGGAATGCAAAAGCAAATGAAATAACATGTTGGTTACCAAAGACTCCAAAACGTACATTGATATATCTGTCTCATTGATCATGTGTACCTATAGGTACACACGTATTGTATTTAATATATTCAATACAATATATTTTCGATTCATCAGGTACCTTGTCATTGAATAAACTTCTGATAACCATATTAGGTCCCCTTCTGTCAACCTCGGTTTTAAACACAACAGTAGATATGGACTGCGACAGGGACGAAGAACCATAAACACTGCCATCGTCTGCCTGTAAAGCCTGCCTGTAAGTGCATAGTTAACCGTCGCGATAGTGATGTAGCTGTATAGCCTATATATGTCGAGTTTGAGCGGCGCGCGCAGTCGCCGACATATACATTTGAACTCATATACTACATTGTTGGCTTTCAGAAGGAAGCTGTCTTTGGATAAGCTGTTGTTCATGATGAGGTCTGAAGTCCTTGGACTTGTATAATAGACTATCAGTTTGATACTGTTCTGGGAGTCAGCTGGGATACAGTTTCTGGCTATAATGTCACAGCAGCTTTTTCGTCGGCCTTATAGGCTGTGAACATTCTGTTTCTGTAGTAGAGTTTGATGTCAGCGGTCGGTTTTGCTCCACCACCCTCTGTTGATGATCGAAAGTGTTTATGGAGCTGTTTTTTATCTGGTTATCAATGTCAGTTAGGCTGAAGTTGTTGCTGACTAGGATGCTTCTGATCCTATTGAATTACTGGTGTACTAGGGCCCAGGCTGTATAGTGTGTCAGTGCCCGGTGTATATATGCACGAATTACACTTTCTTTGTATTTAAATGGGCTCTCGCTCAGGCCGTTAAGACATCCACCAATATCAGTGGGTTTCCTGTAAACCGAGGTAACGATTGTTTTATTTGAAGCATCAACTGTTACATCTAGAAATGGAATTCGGTAGTTTACTGACATTTCGAACGTGAATTTGATAATTGATTTCTCTTCAAGTTCGGATTTGAGAGATTTGAGGTTGTTCCTCGTCAACAATATCAACAAATATGTCATCAGTACGTGAAAGGTTTCTTCTAGGCTCTCTAAGGTCAGTGATTCTATCTGTGCCATATACGTTTCCGCAAATGACACCCCAAGGGGGAACCCATTGCCACCCCATCGATCTGTCGGTAAAGTTTGCCCTCTGGGCATTGGAAGGAGTGTCTTTTGTGCATATCTCAAAGAGACGTTTGAGTTAGCTCTTGCTCTAGGTACACGTGGCGCCGGGATAGACGCATGAGAGTACACGTTCTCAAGAAGCATATCAATCGTCTCATCGACAGGGACATTCGTAAAGAGTGAAGATGCGTCAAGAGATAGATGCCAGGGTGCCATGCCTCTCCCGTACTCTGAGTATTTCTATGCATTCTTCAGACGATCTCAGGGAATAAGTTTTCGGTATGCAAGGTGAAATAATAGAGTTCAGCTGTATAGCTACATTGTAAGCTGGCGTGGGAATCCATGCAAAATGATTGGTCTAATAGGGATAACTTCTTTGGGTGTCTGGGTTTTCATAAAAGTAACCTGAGTTAATCTCACCTCTCAGTTTCTGGAATACTACGCCACCGTGCTCTGCGTTAGCGACATCGATTACGTCATTCAGGATGATTGTATATTAGAACAAGTTTTATATCACATTCTTCTAGAACATTCAAACAATAATTCGAATAGATTGAAACTGTGATGTATAGCTTTTCTTGCGTGTGTGCATTATTTCATCTTCTGTATATGGTGCTGATGAAGTATTTTATGACGAAACACGTCCACCTATGTGTTTGCTTTCCTGTGTCATATATGCCATAATTGTCTGTATATGAATACATTTGTCAGACATGAACGGAACAACAACAAGCAACACAGAGATGAAAGAATACTACACCAAGAAGAAGCTAGCAAGCAGTTGTAATCGTCTCAAATTCCTCAATGATTGTATATTAGAACAAGTTTGATATCACATTCTTCTAGAACATTCAAATAATAATTTGAATAGATTGAAACTGTGATGTATAACTTTTCTTGAGTGTGTGCATTATTTCATCTTGTGTATATGGTACTGATGAAGTCATTTATGACGAAACGCGTCCACCCATGTGTTTACTTTCCTGTGTCATGTATGCCATAATTGTCTGTATATGAATATATACACATATATTACATAGCTGAAGGGGGTCGCACGGGTGTTATCGTAAAGCTGGACAATTAAAATGAACCTTTAACGGAAACAATAACAGAATCATACAGAGCCTCTACGATTTACTAGCATAGGGTCTGGAATTGAAGATATTGACCGCCACGACGATATTCATGCTACATTAAGCATGATTTGTTATGTTTTACAGGGGGTAGGGGGAGGGGGTTCAAACTTCAAACATGTTTGCGCTACTTAATTATATACGGGGCTCAGTCGAAACGTTACGAAGCGTTACATTAAAACGGCAACATTCAACAGGGTGTTGAATATTGCCGAAGAAAGCGTTACGTAATATATAGACGATCCATAGTACGGCGGCGCTCGGCGCGTCGCGACACGACGACGCGTTCTCCCACGGTGTAATGTGATACCCGCCCGCCCCGGGTCTGCCACCCTCACATCATCACTCCATATTTATCTTTCACCAACACCTAACGGCTACCAGAATTCGGCGGGACGGAAGGGCGGAAGCACGAGTTTTGTTAGTCCTCGAGTAACCGATGCCATTGTACAGCTTCAAACTGTATTTACGGTAAAAACACTCTCCGATACATACAACCGGCTATTCTGAGCGTCGTGTCAGGGTTAAAAGATGAGATACATGTTAGAAACGACACACATGCGTACACTGAGAAGAAAAACAAAACACACACAATACACGATCGCAAGCACACACATCCAGCACAGGACATCAGATGTCATGTAAAAGAACGCCAACTTTACGTTTAAATGAAAATAAAGACATGTCACGAATGTCCCGGACAGGGTGTTGTTTCGCTGCACCGTACTATATAAAAAGCGACACTTGCCGGTTGTAGTTCTCACGCGCGGGAGGGCCAAATCAGCGTCCTGGCGGGTGCTTCTGGAACGAAGTTCAGAATTGGCCGAAAGCTGGGAAGCGAGAGCCTGCGGTTCCCCTGTGCTGCGAATTTTGTGAAGAAGGTTGAGAGATTGAAGTTCGTACAGCTGTCGGGCGGTGAGCCAGCCCAGTGCATCTCGCACGTCCGATATGTGGTCGAATTTACGTCGGCCAGAGACAGCGCGCAAACCATAATTGACTACCTTAAAACCAACCCAAGAGACGTTTTATTAGTGGATCGCCGGCTTAAACGCGAGCATTTTGAGCACCCATGTGACGACGGTGGTCGTTGGATCCGATTAAGTGGCTGTTAGTTGTATTCTACTGGTCCATATTGGACTGGCAACAAGCGGCATGATTCAAAACTTTACCAGTCTCTATTGTTGTGTTATGCTGTGCGCCCGGTGGGCCGGGGCAGTCCTGGCCGGCATGCAGGCCCGCCGTTCACCCCTCTGACCCCGGCGGTGACCTATCACTGCCACGGGCCGTGACCGCGCCCACCGAGGTGACCTGTGTCTATACTGAGAGAGGGTAAATGCAGTCACCACCGATCGTCCAGTGTGTGCAGAGGTGCCGGCAGCAGCAACAGACGCAACATGGCGCGGTCGGTAGGACCCCGGTAAAACCGCAACATGGCGCGGTCGGTAGGACCCGGTCAAACCGCAACATGGTGCGGTCGGTAGGACCCCGGTAAAACCGCAACATGGCGCGATCGGTAGGACCCCGGTAAAACCGCAACATGGCGCGGTCGGTAGGACCCCGGTAAAACCGCAACATGGCGCGGTCGGTAGGACCCCGGTAAAACCGCAACATGGCGCGGTCGGTAGGACCCCGGTAAAACCGCAACATGGCGCGGTCGGTAGGACCCCGGTAAAACCGCAACATGGCGCGGTCGGTAGGACCCCGGTAAAACCGCAACATGGCGCGGTCGGTAGGACCCCGGTAAAACCGCAACATGGCGCGGTCGGTAGGACCCCGATAAAACCGCAACATGGCGCGGTCGGTAGGACCCCGGTAAAACCGCAACATGGCGCGGTCGGTAGGACCCCGGTAAAACCGCAACATGGCGCGGTCGGTAGGACCCCGGTAAAACCGCAACATGGCGCGGTCGGTAGGACCCCGGTAAAACCGCAACATGGCGCGGTCGGCAGAACCCCGGTAAAACCGCAACATGGCGCGGTCGGTAGGACCCCGGTAAAACCGCAACATGGCGCGGTCGGTAGGACCCCGGTAAAACCGCAACATGGCGCGGTCGGTAGGACCCCGGTAAAACCGCAACATGGCGCGGTCGGTAGGACCCCGGTAAAACCGCAACATGGCGCGGTCGGTAGGACCCCGGTAAAACCGCAACATGGCGCGGTCGGTAGGACCCCGGTAAAACCGCAACATGGCGCGGTCGGTAGGACCCCGGTAAAACCGCAACATCTATCGAGCAGGAAGCATTGTGTATTTGAGTATAGGTACATAAGCCGTTTTTTCTGGGAAATACGCACTGTCTCATTAAAGGGATTATACGGGTTTCCGTCCTGAAAGGAAATGCACTCTTTTGCAGTTGTATGAGCTTTAAACACGTTTAAGACATATAAGAGGGACAACAATGCTCATTTAGTCCATTATTTCAGCAATTATCAGCATTAAAACTTTGGCGTTTTGCGAGACTTGTATCAGATAAAGAGTACTTGATCGGCATTACTGTCCAACACATTTATCATCTTAGAATTTGCAGCAATCAATTTTAGAGTTTTGAATTAGCTGCAAGTCCTACACTGAATCACAAAATGATTATGCAATTCAAAACCTATGGGACTCTTTATTACTACACACTGTTCGTTCGGGTTTTGTGGTTTTCTTATCTCTGGCCTTTAGCGTTGATAATTTGATGGTGGCGTATCGGCGTGAAAAATCGTGAAAAAAATCGAATTATATGGGAAAAACTAGGTAACAAGTGTTGTTGGAACAAAACAAGTTTATTTTTCAAATATTGCTTATTTTACCGGAAATATGCAATAAGTGTGGTGTTTTTATTGGCATAAAAGAGATGACCGGCTCTGCCTCGACCGGTCCTGCAGAAAGTACGCGGTGACATCACTGCGCACTTTGAAATTTCCTTACGTGCAGAAAAGGTAATTTCCTGAAAAATGTCGCTACCGTGGGACTTCTACCACCTTTATAAGTACGTTTTACTATGCAACTCATTTATTCTGGGAAAACCCCGTATAATCCCTTTAAATAGCGCAAAAACGATGCTTAGTCTTTGTAACAAATTGGCATGCACCTGTTACGGCTTCAATGAACCACATTTTGCAATGTTTGTTTTACTTCGGGTCACTTCAGGTCAGGTCACCAGGTTGCATTAAGTGACCCAATCTTCGTTAAAAAAATAACGGTCGTGCACAGGCAACAGTGTTTGTCCGAGCAGTTTTAAACTCGCATAATTGAATTAGGCTTAACCTTCGCCAGTGCGGGGGTTGATGCCACCCCCTCGGTTTTTCGGGAATAACTCGCGTAAATATCAACTGATTGCGATGAAACTTTCAGTACCGTACTTGTGAACAATGTGACACATATTCTGCAATTTTTTAAGTTGTAGATCACGTGACCAGTGACCTTTTACCTGTTTTTCAAGGTCATGTCAGGCGCAACTGGCGTCCCGTAGTATTGATCCTTGTAACTTGTGCAGTTGCATAGTGTTTGTTGTTCAGGAGCATATGCACAGGTGTTTCCAGGTGACAGTTGTGGTTTCCATTGAGATTGTGACCTCCATTGACCTGTTCAGAGGTCAACCGAGGTAACTTACCTCCGATGACCTCATATTACTTGTTTGGCTTCTGGCAGTTTCTAGGACATTTTGTGACGCTGATTTCAAATATGGGATCCATTTTACATAATGATATGTTCCACTGAGGTCATGCACCCCTAAAGATCAACCGAGGTCACTTGACCTCAAATGACCTGACATGACCTGACATGACCTTTTTGGAATTTGGCAGTTTCTAGGACATTTTGTGACACTGGTTTCAAATTTGGCATCCATTTAGCATAGTTGTATGCTCATTCGCGATTCTAGCTCGAAGAATTTCAATTTGATACGCATTTGGTTGAATTTTGGGTCATTGCCATGACTTCAGAGGTCACATAATGACCTAGGACCTTAAAATCGGATATCAATGGCTTCCTCTCGTGACAAGCAACACGCTCGTTTTTCAATATAAGCTCTAGCCCAATTCGGGGCGAAACGCTAGGGGGTCGTACCCCCCCCCCCCCTTGCACGATCACGCACTGATCGGACGTTGCACGGGCGAGGGTTAAGTACCTACACATCGCATATTGATTGAAATAGCAGATTTGTGTATATCTGTGACCTAAGGTCAGGTCGATTCCGTGACCTTCCCATTATATGTCAATATGAAGATATGAAAATGCCTCCCATTCAGAGAATATGCATTACATCAGACCAATTACTTCAGGATCATGTTTGTATAGCCCATTCTTGATTACCCTATGCAACTGCTGCTCAGTGACCCCTACAAGGTCATCTTAGGTCAACGGAGATCAAAACAAAAAACAAAGTGCTCCTTCACATTGGAAAAGAATGTTGAAGAATCGCCAGCTTGGTTCCCTATCCAATAAGAACGTTTGACTGGTTTGTAGGTACATACATATACATACCGTACGTATCTAAGCGAGGTCCAAAGATCCCTACTCCAGCTTATTAAAGGCAATAGTTCACCTTTAACATGGAGTTTTGAACTGAGATGGCAGATTTGTAGAGCAGATCGAAAAATGGGTTGTGAGAAAAAATTAGCTCCATACGTTAAGCAATTTCGACACAGCACTAGTGGCCCCTTTTAAAAGAAGTTTCATTGCCCCGAATCTTGTTTCGGGTTCCCACAACGGTTGTTTACGTTACACGCAGCCTGCGTATATATGTCTAAAGTCCGTCGTTATTGTGTGCAATAGTTTCCATATCCAAGCTATACCATATGCATGACGTCATTGTCACGCAATTGAAAGTTTGGTGTTAGTGGCAGTGGTGTTAGTGGTGTTAAGTGGCAAAACAGCTAAACACCCTGAAGTGATAGCTCCATATGTACCGAAAACATACTCACTAAAATCATCATACCCAGATCAATGCACACCCAGCTAAAACACGAAGGAAATAAACGGGCTCCTACGGTTCCCATGGCTCAGCAGAAGCGAACATTTCTCCCGCCAGCAGGCAAGACTAAATACCCCAGGGCGCACAGCCCGGCGCAGCCGGGCGGTCGGCTGAGACCCCGCGGGCGGCGGCGGCGGCACTGACAATGCCGGGCTCCACTGTACACCATTCCACTGTGTCCCAGGGACGTCACTCAACTAGCGTTTCGTCGCACCACTGGCTATGGTGAGACATCTACCGGGCGATATTTGAACCAATAGTTCCCGGAAGGTAGATGTGCTCGGTGTTCTATTTTTGGAGGTCGCACGCTTTGGCTGCTACTACTTTGTATGTGGCTGGATACCACGATTTTAGCTGCTGTTAGCTTGGATGACTATGTCCCCTACCCGGGCGAAATTTGGATATCGCAAGCGTTAGATGGTGCTGTTTTGGATGGTACAAGCATTGAATGCTACAACTTCGAACGCTTACATATGCACCCGTGCGAACGCTAATCTCAACACCACCTTTTCTCATGCGGGGCAGCCGGCAGTCGCCAAGGCCCCCAAGTTTGGCGAAATAAAGCCAAGATTGGTTGACTTTAAACAAATATTTGAGCTATAATGCTGTGACGTCACCAGTCAATCTGGTGTAAACCTCCCATCTGGTATAAACCTTTCCGGTTCGTTCAAAAATCTGCTCTAGAGCCGTTGAGGTAGTTTTGAGAAAAAACGAACATTGGATCATATGATTTATATATCCAAGCTACAATTCTGCTATCTCAGTTCAAAACCCCATGTTAAGTTCGACACTTCCCTTTAACACGAGCCCTGGAGGGGAGGGGCGAAATCCCCCCCCCCTCCGTTTTTTCGAGGATAGCGCAAAAACGGCGGCGCGCATCGCCGCCGTTTTTGCATACCTGTTTGGCAACTAACCATTCAAATTATGTGATTCTTAACTTCGGGTCATCTCAGGTCAGGTCACCAGACCAGGTCACGTGATGACCCTACCTCCAAAACGTTTGCAGTAGTACCACAGTCACAGTTTTAGGCCGATCGGTTTCAAATTTGCAGTATCTCATAAGGTCATAGATACCAACAAGCTGTATATCTCGGATTTTTTTATATCGGTGACTTAAAGGAAATAGTTCACCTTGGGAAATTTTCACCCAACACGATTTGATTATATTTTGTAATACAATTTCTTTTTATATTGTCAAAAATGGCCTTATATCGCGCTGATTCAGGACAGAAGGCCGTAAATTTGTATTGTTTATCAAAACTATATGCATACTCTCCGAGTCAGAGTCCTGACGTCACGCGAATGTAAAAAATGGTTCAGCCAATCAGATTCGAAAGTAGTCTCGTAAGGATAGAATCGCATTGGAGATGTGCCAACCGGCGGCCGGTGATTCGTTTGCTAGCACCAGCTGCAAGCTGATTGGCTGATGGTATAGCCTCTGCCCGGGCTAGAACCAGTGCAACATTATTTCGCCAGCACCGCATTCCTTCGCCAAAAACTCAAATATATTCGGCTGGAGAGTCTTTTCAGTCGAGAAATCTTGCAGATAGGGGTTTCCCAACACGGGCTACAAAACTGCTATCTCAGTTTAAAACTAATGTTGAAGATGAACTATTTCCTTTAACCCTATTTGTAACGGGGGGTGGGCGGATTCCGCCCCCCCCCCCCCCCCCCTCATGTTTTTCGCAGATATCTCCAGAACGGCTGGGAGCAGGCCCATGCAATTTTGGGACTTTTCATAGAATTGAATACCGCATTTGGAGTCAAAATTTTGAGTTCTTAACCTGAACAGAGGCGGTTCCAGGGTACAGTTTTGTGTGGGTTCGGAGGCGATATTTGGCGATAATACGGAAATGCGATCTTCACGGTTTCTTCGTAACTGCCTCAAGTATGAAGGAGTTGCATCGGTTCACGGTGATTGCAACAAGTGCAAATTAGTTGATGTTAATGAAATATCATTAAAATTTCATGGCAGAGGCGGTTTCAGGGGCTTGAAAAGGGGGGGGGGGGAGTTCCAGGAAGTATTCAATGCTTGGCGGGAAGCAAATAGAACAATGTAAGGGGCATTTATAGTTATCAAGATGTAAAAGATAGCTTCTGCTTCCATTATTTGCATAATTTATTACATATAGAGTTTCAGGGGCGTGTTCAGGCACATGAAAAGGGGGGTGACTGGCTTGGTGATGACGATATGCCAGCGATAACGGCGCAATAGACGGTTAGCTTATAATTATATATGCACATATGAGGCCAGGAAAGGGAATAAAGTCATTTTTTGCAGAGGCGCGCTCAGGAATGGAAGAAAGGAGGTCATATTATTGCAAGGAAACTAAGAGGCATGGGCGTACAATGACATAACATACTGTAGTTTTCGGATGAAACACGCACCACAGGCTACTCTACGAACGATTATAAGATATTAGGCGAGTCCAGGTAGGGTAAAAGGGGGTAAGCAATGTTAATAGAAGTTTTAAGTGAAGTAGTCACTGTTGACTAGTTAGTATCATAATAGCGGATAATATACTTATCAAAAGGTATTGAGCCGCCCCAGTTTGGATCCTGGATACGCCTATGATGAAGTACAACATGCAAAAAGAAACTATCTACGATCAGTAACATATTTATAGTGCTGGGTAGCAACTTGTCTGCGGTTAATATTTTTTCCCCAATTTTACCCCCCTTTTTCACTAACCTGGTACCGCCTATGGCAAAAATATGATTTTTAACTGTTTTGTCTAATGCCACAATCACATATCATTTCATTTATTTTATTAAAAAAACATAAAAAAAAATGTATTACGCATTTACTTCACCCCATATTGAGTGACCTGCACACGCCTATGATTTTTGAATTTTCAAACGCCACTGTGATATATCAATTTCCAATTCAATCTCTATGGATTCGTATTAATTTTGTTAAAATCGGTCGATAAACATGAAAGCTATGTTGGATCAAAAATACCACTAAAATGTGTGGTTTTTGCCCCCCTGTTGCCCCCTATCAAAAATTTAGATTGTTTTATTATTTAGAAATGTAGATCGTGTTGAGGGGAACCAAACGCCGTTTCATTTTTGAAAATCGAACGGGTAGATCTCGAGATCTCCGGGGGCGGAATCCGCCCCCCCCCCCCCTGTTACAAATAGGGGTAGCCAGGAGCCTGTTACAAATAGGGTTAAGGTCAGGTCAATTTCGTGACCGCAAACACTGTTTTGTCAATTACTATTGGCATAATGAAGATAGAGACGTGAAAATGGTACCAATGTGTTTGTCTTGTCAAAACACGTCTCCCAATATGCAACATGACCTACCTGGGTCACCACTTGACCTTGACCTGAGGTCAAATTTCTCAATTGACCTAACCTGGTCAACATGAATATGATTCGAAGTGCCTTGCCTAGACAAACACGATGGCGTCAAACGCATTGCTTTATCTTTGTTAGGTAAAAAGTTATTTGCGAAAAACAGTTTTGCCAACAAAAACTTTTTGATATTTGATGACCTCTGGAGCCTAAACTTTTGACCTGATCTCAAATCTGAGGAAACTTTAGCAATTACATTTTGCAAGAGATTTCCATTGCTTTTTCCGTTTGTTCCTAGCTATCATAGTTCCTGTGATACCTGGGGATTTCTGGAGCGAAGTCTTAAAACTTGGAAATCTGACCCTTGATGACCTCAATATTGACCTGAGAAAAAAAATGACCGATGTACTTTCGAAAGAGCTTGTCTCTAGCTATCTAACGTCGTTTTCCGCTTGTCGCTACGTTGCGTCGTTTTTGACATCATAGGGGGGGGGGGCGAAATCCGCCCCCCCCCCGGGCGTGTAACTATCAGAGGCCCTCCAGGGCGCGTGTTAACTGCCAGGGAGCGGCGCCTAGTATTATGACCAGCCAAGGTCACCACATTTTAATCCTATGCTCTGTTGACATTGTACAGCACGGTATGGTACTGGGAATTACGGTGTTATGACGAACATACACACTCTAAGAGCTGTTTCTCTTCCGCCAGACGTGCTGTGTGCTGTATCCACCAAGAGCCAAACACCAACACCAACACCATCATCATCATGCTGCAGTCCTGTCGCTGCTGCTGCTGCACTATGCCTCTGGATAAGGCCTCCAGGATCATCGGCATAACATTGGCGGTCAGTAGTCGCCCTGGTGTAGTCACATTGAGGTCAGTAGTCGCCCTGGTGTAGTCACATTGAGGTCAAGTATTCACCATGGTAGTCACATCGGCGGCCAGTAGGTGTAGGGTGTTTGTGGTCCAAGGAAGACGACGACTTTATACCTTTTGCCTCGGACAGCTTAGGAAAAAACTTCCATGCACTTGAACGGAAAGTGATGAAGGAACTGAGGGTTTGACATATACGCTGATCGCTTGTATCTAATCTATGTAAAGTAATCCCGGTAACAGCCATGCAGAAACCTGATTTCGTGCGGAACGGGTTGCCATCCCAGTCAGAAAAATTTGCGTTGCTACCATTTTCTGTAGCCTAATATAACCAGTTTATCAAATGGACAGTGGCGGCGGATGGTATTTTCGGATGGGGGGGGGGCAAAGAAACCCAGGGGGCCCCCTTGGCCAAAGGGCCCCCTTCCCACGGCCAAAGCCCCCCCCCCCCCCTCACCAAACGGCCCACATGTGTCTGGTGAAGTGTCAGGTGACTGGTGTCTAACGTATTGCATCATATATCTAAAGTTTCGTGTCTGATTGCAGAAGCCTGCTTGATGTCTTATCGTAGGCGTACCCAGGGGGGGGGGCAAACGGGTAAATTGCCCTCCCCCCCCCCCCCCCGAAGGTCCGTCCGTGTCCCCTTGGCCGTATGTGCCCCTTTCCAAAGATGCTCCACAGAGCAATGGTTTTTTTGTGGGGGGGGGGGAGAAATGTTGAAAATATGCCCCTTTTAAAAATATAGTGGGCCAAATCCGGTGAACTTTTTTGGTGGGGGCACCTTATGCCCCCCTGATAAAAAAAATGACCCCTCCTGGAGTGAATCCCAGGTACGCCACTGTGTCTTATGGCTTAGGTGTGCCTGTTGTCTGATGCCTGGTGACTAGTGACTGGTATCTGGTGTCTGGTGTCTGGTGACTAGTGACTGGTGTCTGGTGTCTGGTGACTAGTGACTGGTGTCTGGTGTCTGGTGACTAGTGACTGGTGTCTGGTGACTGGTGTCTGGTGACTAGTGACTGGTGTCTGGTGACTGGTGTCTGGTGACTAGTGACTGGTGTCTGGTGACTGGTGTCTGGTGACTAGTGACTAGTGACTGGTGTCTGGTGTCTGGACTGTGGTGTCTAATGTTGACTGGTGTCTGGTGTCTGGTGTCTGGTGTCTGGTGTCTGGTGTCTGGTGTCTGGTGACTGGGGTCTGGTGTCTGGTGTCTGGACTGTGGTGTCTAATGTTGACTGGTGTCTGGACTGTGGTGTCTAATGTTGACTGATGTCTGGTGTCTGGTGTCTGGTGTTTGGTGTCTGGTGTCTAGTGACTGGTGTCTGGTGTCTGGTGTTTGGTGTCTGGTGTCTGGTGTCTGGACTGTGGTGTCTAATATTGACTGGTGTCTGGTGTCTGGTGTCTGGTGTCTGGTGTCTGGTGTCTGTGACTGGTGTCTGGTGTCTGGTGACTGGTGACTGGTGTCTGGTGACTGGTGTCTGGACTGTGGTGTCTAATGTTGACTGGTGTCTGGACTGTGGTGTCTAATGTTGACTGATGTCTGGTGTCTGGTGTCTGGTGTCTGGTGTCTGGTGTCTGGTGTCTGGTGTCTGGTGTCTGGTGTCTGGTGACTGGTGTCTGGACTGTGGTGTCTAATGTTGACTGATGTCTGGTGTCTGGTGTCTGGTGTCTTGTGTCTGGTGACTGGGGTCTGGTGTCTGGTGACTGGGGTCTGGTGTCTAGTGACTGGTGTCTGGTGACTGGTGTCTGGACTGTGGTGTCTAATGTTGACTGGTGTCTGGACTGTGGTGTCTAATGTTGACTGATGTCTGGTGTCTGGTGTCTGGTGTTTGGTGCCTGGTGTCTGGTGTCTGGTGTCTGGTGTCTGGTGACTGGTGTCTGGACTGTGGTGTCTAATGTTGACTGATGTCTGGTGTCTGGTGTCTGGTGTCTTGTGTCTGGTGACTGGTGACTGGTGACTGGTGTTTGGTGTCTGGTGTCTGGTGTCTGGTGTCTGGTGTCTGGTGTCTGGTGACTGGTGTCTGGACTGTGGTGTCTAATGTTGACTGGTGTCTGGTGTCTGGTGTCTGGTGTCTGGTGACTGGTGACTGGTGTCTGGTGTCTGGTGACTGGTGTCTGGACTGTGGTGTCTAATGTTGACTGGTGTCTGGTGTCTGGTGTCTGGTGTCTGGTGACTGGTGTCTGGACTGTGGTGTCTGGTGTCTGGTGTCTGGACTGTGGTGTCTAATGTTGACTGATGTCTGGTGTCTGGTGTCTGGTGTCTGGTGTCTGGTGTTTGGTGTCTGGTGTTTGGTGTTTGGTGTCTGGTGACTGGTGTCTGGAGTGTGGTGTCTAATGTTGACTGGTGTCTGGTGTCTGGTGTCTGGTGTCTGGTGTCTGGTGTCTGGACTCTGGTGTATAATGTTGACTGATGTTTGGTGTCTGGTGTCTGGTGTCTGGTGTCTGGTGTCTGGTGTTTGGTGTCTGGTGTCTGGTGTCTTGTGTTTGGTGTCTGGTGTCTGGTGTTTGGTGTCTGGTGTCTGGTGTTTGGTGTCTGGTGTCTGGTGACTGGTGTCTGGACTGTGGTGTCTAATGTTGACTGATGTCTGGTGTCTGGTGTCTGGTGTTTGGTGTCTGGTGTTTGGTGTCTGGTGTCTGGTGACTGGTGTCTGGTGTCTGGTGTCTGGTGTCTGGTGACTGGTGTCTGGAGTGTGGTGTCTAATGTTGACTGGTGTCTGGTGTCTGGTGTCTGGTGTCTGGTGACTGGTGTCTGGACTGGTGTATAATGTTGACTGGTGTCTGGTGTTTGGTGTCTGGTGTCTGGACTGTGGTGTCTAATGTTGACTGATGTCTGGTGTTTGGTGTCTGGTGTCTGGTGTCTGGTGTCTGGTGACTGGTGTCTGGACTGTGGTGTCTAATGTTGACTGATGTCTGGTGTTCGGTGTCTGGTGTCTGGTGTCTGGTGTCTGGTGACTGGTGTCTGGTATGTGGTGTCTAATGTTGACTGGTGCCTGGTATCTGGTGTCTGGTGACTGGTGACTGGTGTTTGGTGTCTAATGTTGACGGATGTCTGGAGTCTGGAGTCTGGTGTCTGGAGTCTGGAGTCTGGTGTCTGGTGTTTGGTGTCTGGTGTCTGGTGACTGGTGTCTGGTGTCTGGTGTCTGGTGTCTGGTGTCTGGTGTCTGGTGTCTGGTGACTGGTGTCTGGACTGTGGTGTCTAATGTTGACTGATGTCTGGTGTCTGGTGTCTGGTGTCTGGTGACTGGTGTCTGGACTGTGGTGTCTAATGTTGACTGATGTCTGGTGTCTGGTGTCTGGTGTCTAATGTTGACTGGTGACTAGTTACTGGTGTATGGTGTTGACTGATGCCTGAAGTGTAGTGTCTAGTGTCTAGTGTCTAGTGACTGGTGACTGGTGTCTAGTGACTGGTGTCTAGTGACTGGTGTTTGGTGACTGGTGACTGGGGGCTGGGGACTGGTGACTGGTGACTGGTGACTGGTGACTGGTGACTGGTGACTGGTGACTTGTGACTGGTGACTGGTGACTGGTGTTTGGTGACTGATGTCTGGTGACTGGTGATTAGTGTATGATGTGTGGTGACTGGTGACTGGTGACTGGTGACTGGTGACTGGTGACTGGTGACTGGTGACTGGTGACTGGTGACTGGTGACTGGTGACTGGTGACTGGTGACTGGTGACTGGTGACTGGTGACTGGTGACTGGTGACTGGTGACTGGTGACTGGTGACTGGTGACTGGTGACTGGTGACTGGTGACTGGTGACTGGTGACTGGTGTCTGGTGTCTGGTGACTGGTGTCTGGTGTCTGGTGACTGGTGACTGGTGACTGGTGACTGGTGACTGGTGATTAGTGTCTGATGTGTAGTGACTGATGTCTGGTGACTGGTGATTAGTGTATGATGTGTGGTGACTGGTGACTGGTGACTGGTGACTGGTGACTGGTGACTGGTGACTGGTGACTGGTGACTGGTGACTGGTGACTGGTGACTGGTGACTGGTGACTGGTGACTGGTGACTGGTGACTGGTGACTGGTGACTGGTGACTGGTGACTGGTGACTGGTGACTGGTGACTGGTGACTGGTGACTGGTGACTGGTGACTGGTGACTGGTGTCTGGTGTCTGGTGACTGGTGTCTGGTGTCTGGTGACTGGTGACTGGTGGCTGGTGACTGGTGACTGGTATTTAATGTTGACTGGTGCCGGTTCACCAGATCCTATCCGCCGGCTCGGTGATCCGCGGCTGCATGGCGCTGATGGTAGTGCCTAACTCCGAGACCTTCCGGAACGCCTTCGACAACAGCGAGGTCGTAGTGGAGGAGGCGCGCACCCTCCTGCTGATAGAGATCTGCTCCTCCGCAATCTGGACCATCTTCTGCGTCCTGCTGGTGATCGGCGTGTACCGGGAGGCACCCTGCCTCGTGATCGCCTTCCTGGTCTTCTTCTGCCTAGGCCTGACGCTCGCCATTGTGATTATTTTGTACGCCTTCTACGACCCCAGCTGCCTCATCAGCGAGCTCCAGATGGAGAAGTTGAGGCAGCAGCACGGGCCGGACACGGTGCGCACCATCATCAACGCCAGCATCGGCATCACCCTGGCCATGACCCTCTACTTCTGGTACCTATGGATGGTGGTGTTTTCCTTCTACAAGCAGCTGACCAGCAGCGGACAGCAGCGGCAGGAGTTCCGGCAGATCCCGATGGTGTAGACGCCGGCCCTCGCGGCACAGCTTGCTGAGTGGAGCCGGGGGTGACGCGGACGGCCATTTCGTTAAAGAGATTATACGTTTTGTTTTCTCCCCAGAATAATTGAGTTGCATAGTAAAACGTGTTTATAAAGGTGGTATAAGTCCCACGGTAGCCACACTTTTCTGGAAATGACCTCTTGTGCACGTAAGGACATTTTCAAGTGCGCAGTGATGCCACCGCGTACATTCTGCAGGCCCGGCTGAGGCAGAGCCAGTCATCTCTTGTATGGTAAGAAAAACACCTCACTTATGGCATAATTCCGGTAAAATAAGCAATAATTATATTTTAATATAATAATATAATTATCATTATATAATTATATATTAATACAATAAACAATATTTATATTTATTAAGCACAAATATTTGGGGAAAATACACTTGTTTTGTTCGAACGACAGCAGCAATTATCTAGTTTTTTTCCCATACAATTCAAAAATTTTGTTATGAATTTTCATGTCAATACGACACTACCAAATTCTCAACGCTTCCGGCCAGAGATAAGAAAACCACAACACCGGAACGAACAGGGTGTAGTAATAAAGAGTCCCGTAAGTTTTGAATTGCATAATCATTTTGTGATCCATTGTAGGACTTGCAGTTAATTCAAAACTCTAAAATTGCACCATCGAATTTGATGCAGATCTTACGATAAAAGTGATGGACAGTAATGCCGATCAAGTACTCGTTATCTGATAAGTCTGAAAAACGCCAAAGTTGTAACGCGGATAATTGCTGAAATAATGGACTAAATGAACATTGAGGTCCCTGCTATATGTCTTAAACGTGTTTAACACGCGCACGGCCGGCGGGTTGATTTCCGCCCCCCCCCCCCCCCCCCCCCCTCTTCCGGTTGTTCCTGAATAGCGAGAAAACGATGGCGCTCAGCGCTGTCAAATTTGACACAGCAGTTTGAGCATTAATTACCCGCATAGTCTAAAAAAAATTGTCATATCAGGTCAGGTCACCAGGCCAGGTCACGTGACCCCACCTCCAAAAAGTGTGCGGTCATATCACAGCCACAGTTGTTAGCCGATCGGTTTCAAACTTACAGGATTTCATAAGGCCATATGTACCTACAATTCGTATATCTCGGATTTTGTATATCGGTGACCTTAGATCGGGTCAATTTCGTGACCTCCCATTATAAGTCAATGTGGAAATATGCAAATGCTTCCTATTCAGAGGATACGCATGATAGCAGCCCGATTCCTTCTGGATCATGTTATCATAGGCTATTCATAATGACCCAAGTGCAATTTTTGTTCTTTGACCCCTACAGGGTCAGTCGAGGTCATCCGTGGTCACCAACACTTCTGTGTATATAACTCTCGACAGAATGAAGATAGAGAATGAAGCCGGTACTAATGTGTTTGTCTCGTCGAAACACGTCTCCCAATATGCAACTTGACCCACTTCCAGGTCACCACTAGACCTTGACCTGGGGCCATTTTTTTTAGTTGACCTAAGCTGGTCAACATGAATATAATTCGAAGCGCCTTGACGGACAAACACGATGGTGTCAAAATTATTTCCATATCGTTATTAGGAAAGGTTATTTGTGAAAAAACAGTTTTGGAAAAATAGCCTTGTTGACCTTCACTGACCTCTGGAGCCTAAACTATTGACCTGAGCTAAAAGTTGAGCATCATTTGGCGATTTGCTTTTTCAAGAACTTTCCATAGTTTTTTTTCTGTTTGTTCCTAGCTATCATAGTTCCTGTATCTGTTATAATATCTGGGGGTTTCTGGAGCTAAGTCCTACAACTGGAAAATCTGACCATTGATGACCTCTGGTGACCTCAATATTGACCTGACATTAACAAATACCGATATACCTTCGATAGAGCTTGTCTCGAGCTATCTAATTCCGTTTTCTGCTTGTCGCTACGTTACGTGGTTTTCGATATATTAGGGGGGCTGAAATCAACCCCACCCCCCCCCCCCTCCACCCCCGTTCGTGTTTGGCGTAGACCCCCGACCGTGCACGTGTTGCTCATACAACTGCAAAAGGGTGCATTTCCTTTCAGGACGGAAACCCGTACTGATTCCCTTTAAGCGTTCAGAGAGCGGCGCGGGGCTCGGGAGAACCGATGCTGTCGGCGTCGGGTGGGAGCTTATACTCGGGAGAACCGATGATGTCGGCGTCGGGTGGGAGCTTATACTCGGGAGAACCGATGCTGTCGGCGTCGGGTGGGAGCTTATTTTCGGGAGAACCGATGCTGTCGGCGTCGGGTGGGAGCTTATACTCGGGAGAACCGATGCTGTCGGCGTCGGGTGGGAGCTTATACTCGGGAGAACCGATGTTGTCGGCGTCGGGTGGGAGCTTATTTTCGGGAGAACCGATGCTGTCGGCGTCGGGTGGGAGCTTATACTCGGGAGAACCGATGTTGTCGGCGTCGGGTGGGAGCTTATTTTCGGGAGAACCGATGCTGTCGACGTCGGGTGGGAGATTATACTCGGGAGAACCGATGCTGTCGGCGTCGGGTGGGAGCTTATACTCGGGAGAACCGATGATGTCGGCGTCGGGTGGGAGCTTATACTCGAGAGGAAGTGATGCTGTCGGCGTCGGGTGGGAGCTTATACTCGGGAGAACCGATGCTGTCGGCGTCGGGTGGGAGCTTATACTCGGGAGAACCGATGATGTCTGCGTCGGGTGGGAGCTTATACTCGAGAGGAAGTGATGCTGTCGGCGTCGGGTGGGAGCTTATACTCGGAGGAAGTGTTTCTACTTTTACTGCTTTCCGAAACTTAGTTTATCCGCGCCCTTTTCAGGCGCGGATCTAGGGGGGGGTGCCCTAGCGCCCCCCCCCCCCCCCCCCCCCCCCCATAGATTATATCTAGGTATTTTATTATACGATCGATCTATTTGTTTTACTCGTTGCTGGTGGTATCCGTGGACCGTGGTGCTTGTGTGACTTCCGAGCGTTTCGGTGTCATCGTTTTTCTTCTGTGCTTTGTTATGGCAATGGGAGCTCGACCACTGGCATGACCTGACACTAACATGACACATTCTGACACCTTCGCGGCGCGACATGACATTTAACGGTACCTATTGACACTAACATGACACATTCTGACACCTTCGCGGCGCGACATGACATTTAACTGGACCTATTCGGACAGATGACTATCTATTCGCTGGAGTGTTTCTTCTGCTACATTGTAATAATAGCTATATACTAGGCCTTTACATGCCGATAGTAAATAGGAATAGCCGTTGTTTTAACAGAGCGCGCTATTACCTATTAGCTCCGGGAATATACCATCTGACAGCCTGAGCTGATCAAGGTATTTTCTTTCTGATCAAATAGGTCCAGTTTGCTATCTCAAACGGCTGTCTCTGGAGGAAGAGACCATCCTTATTCCTTATACCTACTCCCTTCGGCCAACATGACAGGCCAGTGCCCAGTGCCGGTATAAAATGGTTATCACTGACTCACAGAGGTTTTATCGGAAAAGGCATCAGGTCATCCGCCAGGTACCTATATAGGAAAAGTATGAGATGGTGGGCGACATTCAAATGGAATCAGTGATTACCTACCGCTAGGCGCAATGTGGAACAGCCAGATGATCCATACATTTGGTGCCTTTGTAAAACATTGGCATGTTCTGACAAAGTACTTAGATACATTGGCAAAGTAGGTAGGTCACGGCACATTTAGTCATTAAAATACAGATGCCATTTAATGTGCGGATGCTTTGCCTGTCAACGGCTGGTGATGGGTTGTTTGCGGTCAGCACCTTTTTTGGACGGCGTCTGTAATTGGTTGTCGCCAGGCAGCGGCGCCTGTGATTGATAGAGGAAAACTACGGTACTGGGAATGCACGGTCTTGGCCGAACCTCCCGTCGAATTTAATTAGCCAGAACAAATAAGCGAATCGCGTTCGGTGTGAAAACTGTTTCATTAGCCAAAACACTTTCAGACACGATTGAAGATGGCGTTTGACCTTTGACCTCTTCATTCCACATTCCCGCTGCCGTAATGCAATGCAAAATGATGTTCTAAACATATGAATGTATTATGTAGCTAATTGTTTGTACTCTTGGCAATAAGCTGACATTTCATACGCAGATGCCGCGTCGGTCTTGCTGTCGTTCGTTGCACACACGCATACGGCTAGTAGGTACTCACGCATACGGCTAGTAGGTATTCACGCATACGGCGAGAAGGTACTCACGCATACGGCTAGTAGGTACTCACGCATACGGCTAGTAGGTACTCACGCATACGGTTAGTACTGACGCTTACGCTATTCACACGACAGGGGTTCGGTGGCTTTGACCCCGCCCAGCTCGGGGTTGAAGGCACGTCACGTCCGTGCACAGAGGACTGTTTCTAGACATGAAGCGAGGCCGTGCCCTCGGGACATACCGCTGGACCGAAGGGTCTGTTGGAGACACGCCACGCCCGTGACCAGACTCATTATAATGCTCATTCAGATTCCGCATTAATTGTAGGAACTCACGACTTCATATCAATGTGTATGTACAACTACACAAGGCTCACAACTACACAGACCATAGATTCGGACCAGCCAATGCTCACGTGAGCGTTGAACAGGGTCGCTTTTTCGGCACACGACGGCCCGTCCTGCTACACAGGACGGAGGCACACGTGACACAGTTGTAACTAATGACAACTCCGGCGACAGTTCTCACGCCAGCCTGTGTGCGTCTGGCGCCGGACCGAGCGGGACCGAGCGTTTCGCTGCAGCGGCTGACAGCTGACAGCAGCGGCTGGCAGCAGCAGCTGACAGCAGCAGCTGACAGCAGCAGCTGACAGCAGCAGCTGGCAGCAGCGGCTGACAGCTCAGCTGACAGCAGCAGCTGACAGCAGCAGCTGACAGCAGCAGCTGACAGCAGCAGCTGACAGCAGCAGATGACAGCAGCGGCTGACAGCAGCAGCTGACAGCTCAGCTGACAGCAGCAGCTGACAGCAGCAGCTGACAGCAGCGGCTGGCAGCAGCAGCTGACAGCAGCAGCTGACGGCAGCAGCTGGCAGCAGCGGCTGACAGCAGCGGCTGACAGCTCAGCTGACAGCAGCAGCTGACAGCAGCAGCTGACAGCAGCAGCTGACAGCTCAGCTGGCAGCAGCGGCTGACAGCAGCAGCTGACAGCAGCAGCTGACAGCAGCAGCTGACAGCATGGTCAGCCAGCGCGCAGCTGGGTGTGTGATGGACTGCCGCGTGCTCTCCACTCACGCGGGGGGCAGCCACGACAGCACGTCACAGCCACGACCCTGCAGCCACGGCAGCACGTCTGGGCGCAGACATGCTGCAGGGACTGAGGGGTGCAGCTGTGGGCCCAGACATGCTGCAGGGACTGAGGGGTGCAACTGTGGGCCCAGACATGCTGCGTGGACTGAGGGGTGCAGCTGTAGGTCCAGACATGCTGCGTGGACTGAGGGGTGCAGCTGTGGGCCCAGACATGCCGCGGGGACTGAGGGGTGCAGCTGTGGACCCAGACATGCCGCGGGACTGAGGGGTGCAGCTGTGGGCCCAGACATGCTGCGTGGACTGAGGGGTGCAGCTGTAGGTCCAGACGAGCCGCGTGGACTGGGGGTGCAGCTGTAGGTCCAGACGAGCTGCAGGGACTGAGGGATGCAGCTGTAGGTCCAGACGAGCTGCAGGGACTGAGGGATGCAGCTGTGGGCCCAGACATGCTGCGTGGACTGAGGGGTGCAGCTGTAGGTCCAGACGAGCTGCGTGGACTGAGGGATGCAGCTGTAGGTCCAGACGAGCTGCGTGGACTGAGGGGTGCAGCTGTAGGTCCAGACGAGCTGCGTGGACTGAGGGGTGCAGCTGTAGGTCCAGACGAGCTGCGTGGACTGAGGGATGCAGCTGTAGGTCCAGACGAGCTGCGTGGACTGAGGGGTGCAGCTGTAGGTCCAGACGAGCTGCAGGGACTGAGGGATGCAGCTGTAGGTCCAGACGAGCTGCGTGGACTGAGGGATGCAGCTGTAGGTCCAGACATGCCGCGTGGACTGGGGGTGCAGCTGTAGGTCCAGACGAGCTGCAGGGAATGGCCACGAAGGAATGTGCTTTATACATCACCTCGGCATTACTGAGATCGATTATACTCATCCGCATTCTAATTCATTCCTGGACTCTGACTGTCTGGTCCTGACTTCATATTAACCCTCGCCCTACGGGAGCCTTTTTCACCTTCGCCCTAAGGGGGGGGGGGCCTGACAGCTCCCCCTGTTAACTTCCGAACCAAGCAACTTAGAGCAATGCAGTAAGAACCAGCATGTTGCCTATCATGAGAAGAATCTAACAGTATGCGATTTTTTGGTTTCAGGTCAACGGGTGACCTTCCAGGTCAAGTGAATGACCTCGGCTCGACCACGTCCAGAGCAGCGATTTTGCTCGTCAGAAAACCTAAAAATGAGAAATTGATAAATGTAAAAAAGGCGTGTTCCTAGACCAGTTTTGTCTCAGAAATACAGAAAAGGTAATTATTTGTTCGTATCTTGTCAAAACAAAGTTTAAAAAAAAATATTTTGTCGTCATGTGTTTCTTACACTTAGAGAGCCATCACTCAGTCAAAAATAGAGATATTGTTTTGAAATTTGGTTTGGGTATTGTCCATACTCAGTTCTCTCAGATATATTCCGGTTTTTCAACATCTTTGAAAATTTTGATTTTGTGGCGATTTAAAAAACAAATGAGGGTCAAAATCCCAAAATTTTGGAAATCCGAGATTGCCATTTTAAAAAGAATGCCATTTTGTATCTTTAGTAAATTGTGTTTGCAATTTGCTTTAAAACTCTGTTTTCTACGATTTTTCAAATATTTATCGTTTTTCCACCAACATGACATCATCAAAACATGATTTTTTCTCCAAAATTCTTGACCAATTTCAATTAAATTTGTACAGCTTACGTAAGATTGTTGTAAACTCAGCTACTGAAAATTGCAGCAAAATGCGCCACATGTGTCAAAAGTGATTACAGACAAACCTCGGGGGGGGGGCTGACAGTTGCACGGAACTGTCATCCCCCCCCCCCCCCCCCCGTAGGGCGAGGATTAAAGCCAATGCGCTATTGGCGGACTTTACTGTCTAACACACTGGGTTGTGTTGTAAATAACGTGATGACATTGGTCGAATGCCCGCTGCTGTCTCGGGAGTACGTTGCTTAAATTGAATTTGGTTACGATGGATGGCGATGTTTGACCAGAGGTGAGGTGTTGAAACTTAACACACAGCTACGGAGAGTTTGAACCCATGCTAAGAAAACACAGCAGGTATTTAACTTCCAAAAGCTTCCGAACACCGAGGGTCCCGTCCGTTCGATTGACAAATACTCAACGTCTACTGCTTTTATATATACATTAATTCAAAAGTTTCCGCAACAGAGCAGCCCTTAGTGTTCGGCTTTGTTACCACCTCGGTATGAAACGCCGAATGCCGCGCGAGCTGCACAGCCCCAGCTCTGCTGTCTGAAAAGAAAAGAAAATGTGTCTAACGTTTGTGATGCGCTGCTGTCAGTGTCGCTTTGCATGGCTGTCGTTCTCTCGTGTACATGTCTAGGTATAAGGCTATTGTGTTACAGGGGACAAACCATCAATGGGAAAATGCAACCCACCATCGCTCATCCTGATAAATGTTTGTACGCAACCTGCTCATCCTATGCCATTTTGTACGGAATCCGCTTATCCTGAACAATTTGTGTATGGAACCCGCTCATCCTGAGCGATTTTGTACGGAACCCGCTTATTCTGAACAATTTTTGTATGGAACCCGCTCATCCTGAGCCATTTTGTACGGAACCCGCTTATCCTGAACAATTTGTGTATGGAACCCGCTTATCCTGAGCCATTTTGCACGGAACCCGCTAATCCTAAACAATTTTTGTACGGAACCCGCTCATCCTGAGCCATTTTGTACGGAACCCGCTCATCCTGAGCCATTTTGCACGGAACCCGCTCATCCTGAGCCATTGTGTACGGAACCCGCTCATCCTGAGCCATTTTGTACGGAACCCGCTCATCCTGAGCCATTTTGTACGGAACCCGCTTATCCCGAGTCATTTTCAACTATTGGATCATCACACCTGTGCTTGAGGCGAGCACATCCTTGTTGGAGTGCCCGACTGTTCATCATAGTCTATTTTCACCAGACAGTTTGTAAATGTTGGTACCTCGATATAGCTTATGAGCAGGGGCGTAGGGAGGATTTCGCCCATGAGGGGGGGGGGGGAATGGGATCAGAGGGACCCTCGTAGCCAAGGGGGCCCACTTAATTAAAACAGTACAGAATGTTGTATGTTGTAAAACAACGACAAATAAATTTTCGACAACGAAAACAAAAAGTTTATTTTCTTTTTGAGAGTAAAAAACGAAAAAAATGGAAATCGGAGATAGACATTGTGAATATAATGTTATGTCCTTTCTTTCGGCATTTTTATTTACAATTTTCTTCAAAACTCGAATGTATACGATTTTTCAAACATTTATTTATTTTTTTCTTCTCACCAATAATGACATTGACGTGATTAACCCGCGCACTGCAGGGAGGGGTGATTCCCCCCCCCCCCCCCCCCCCCTCAGTTTATTTTCTCGCAGATAGCGAAAAAACGACGGCGCGCAGCGCTGCCGGGTTTTGACACACGTTAGGACATCAATTGCGCACACTTTGAAAAAAATAACCTCTGGTCATCTCAGGTCAGGTCACCAAACCAGGTCAAGTGACCCCACCTCCAAAAATGTTTACAGTTGTGCCAAAGCCACAGTTTTTCACCGATCACTTTGAAACTTACAGGATGTCATGAAGGCATAAGTACTTACAATTGGTTATCTCGGAATTTGTATATCGGTGACCTAAGGTCAGGTCAATTTCGTAACCTCCCCATAATAAGACAATGGGAAATATACAAATGCTTCCTATTTCAAGGATATGCATGATATTAGTCCAATTACTTCTGGATCATGTTATTATAGGATATTCTTGATGATCCAAGTGTAAATTTTGTTCAGTGACCCCTTGGGGTCATTTGAGGTCATCCGAGGTCACCATCACTTTGTTTGTCAATGACTCCCGACATAATTAATATATAGAAGTAAAACAGACAGCAATGTTTTGTCTCGTCGAGACACGTTTTCCTATATGCAACATGCCCTACTTGGGTCATCACTTGACCTTGACCTGAGGTCAAATTTTTGAATTGACCTAACAAAGTCACCATGTATATAATTCGAAGCGCCTTGACGTGATAAACACAATGGCGTAAACAGTTTTTCGTTATTAAGTAAAAAGTTAATAGCGAAAAACGATTTTGCAAAAAAAAACAGCATTTTCCCCCTTTGTTGCCCTCTGGAGCCTCAAATATTGACCTAATATCAAATTTGAGGAATCATGTCGATTGCAAATTTGACTGGCTGGCGATTGCTTTTTTTCAGTTTGTTTCTAACTAGCATAGTTTTCTAAATATATGTGAATTTCTGGAGCGAAGTCCTAAAACAGGAAAACAAATGGAAATGTTGACCTTTGATGACCTCTGGTGACCTCAACTTTGACCTGACTTTTAAAAAAAAATACTGAAATACTTTCGATAGAACTTGTATCAAGCTATCAAATGCCGTTTTCAACTTGTCCCTAGGTAGCGTAGTTTTCGAGATATCAAGGGGGGCGGAAATCAACCCCCTGCAGTTCGTGTTCGGTGCAAACCCCCTGCAGTGCGCGGGTTAAAGCGTTATTATCTCCCAAAGTACTCCACCATTGTCATTGAAATGTTGTAATAAGACGTATAATTGGTGCAGCATAATGTACTGAAAGATTGACGTCGATATCGATCATTGTTTTCAAGTTATTCAGAAAATCCGGGAGGGGTGAGATTCTGCCACTTCCAGCGGGGCGCGGATTAACCCGCGCCGTGCCAGGGGGGTTAGACCCCCCCCCCCCCCCCCCTCCTCAGGTTTGTCGAGGGTAGCGAAAAACGGCGGCTCGCAGCGCCGCCTTTTTTGGCACAGCTGTTCGGGCATCAATTGCGCACATTATGTAAACAAAAATACCTCGGGTCATCTCAGGTCAGGTCACGAGATCAGGTCACGTGGCCCCACCTCCAAAAAAAAAACTTGCGGTCGCACCACAGCACCAAGGGGTAGATCGGAAAAAATGTGTCCGAAAGTCGTTTTCTCAGTAAGTAAGCGCAATATCGCCAAGCCATCCAGCATGCCCAAAGCTGCTAACATTGCGAATATGTTGGTAGACTTCAGTTGACCTGCGACGGTTTTTAGGGGGGGGCTTGGATGGGGGAGACGATAGTGACGCGAGACACATTGGTTAACCCGCAATTGACTGGGGAGGGGGGGGGGCGTTAACGTCCCCCTGATGAACTTTCATAATAGTTAAAAACCCAATAATGCTATCAACATGAAACTTAGGTCAGGTTACTTACTAACTTAGGTTCTGCAACATCAATCTGCAACATCAATTGTGCGCCTTCTGTGCAACAATGAACAATTTCCTGCCTGAGGAGTGGTATTTGTGTCGTCCTGACATGTGCAACTTTAGGTACACCGAAAACCCACCAACAAGTGACCTATATTTTGTTCTGTTGGTGGAATATTATGCTCTGATCTGTCTGCTTTAATAAAATTGCCATAAATACGCATGCAAAAATAGTCGGAAAACGACTTTCGGCCACATTTTTTTCCGATCTACCCCTTGGTGCAGTCACAGTTTTTGGATGATCGGTTTTACACTTACAGGATTTCATAAGGTCATATATATCTACAATTCGTTAATCTTTGATTTTGTTTTATATCAGCGACCTAAGGTCGGGTCAATTTCGTGACCTCCCCATTATAAGTCAATGGGGAAATATTAAAATGCTTCCTATTCCAAGGATACGCAAGATATCAGTCTAATCCCTTCTGGATCATGTTATTATAGGCTATTATTGATGACCTAGGTGACATTTTTGTTCAGTGACCCCTACAGGGTCAGCCGAGGTCATCCGAGGTCACCAACAGTTGTATGTCAATAACTCTCGACATAATGACGATAGAGAAGTGAAACCGACACCAATGTGTTTGCCTCGTCGAGTTACATATTGCCATATGCAACATGACCTACTTGGGGGACCACTTGACCTTGACCTGAGGTCAAATTTTGAGGTTGACCTAACCTGGTCAACACTAATATGAGTCGAAGTGCCTTGACGAGACAAACACGATGGCATCACAATTATTGCCTTGTCGTTATTAGGTAAAAATATATTTGTGAAAAACTGTTTTGTAAAAAAAAAATAGTATTTTATACATTTGATGAGCTCTGGAGTCTTAAACTATTAACCTGAGCTAAAATCTGAGGACACCTTGTCGATTGCATGTTGCAATGGCTTTCCATTGCTGTTTTCTGTTTGTTCCTAGCTATCATAGTTCCTGTGATATCTGGGGGTTTCTGGAGCGGAGTTCTAAAACTGGACAATTTGACCTTTGATGACCTCTGGTCACTGGTGACATCAATATTGGCTTTAGGAAAAAAATATCTTAAGTACTTTCGAATGTGCTTGTCGAGAGCTTTCAACCGCGCTCTTCTGCGTATTTCTATCCCTTTTCATTTGTGAGTTGGAGGGGGGTCTACCCCCCCCCCCTCCCCGGCACGGCGAAGGTGACGCCGAGCACCGGCACGGCGCGGGTTAATGCAAATATTATCCTGAATCTTCTTCAATTCGGATTCAGGAAACAACACAGTACTTACATGCCGATTGTGCACATGTACGATGAAGTTACAAAATCTCTACAAAATAACGAAATAACATGTTCATTATACCTTGATTTACAGAAAGCTTTGAATACAGTTTGCCTAGCAATTATCTTGAAAAAAAATACACCGAATTGTGATACGAGGAGTTTCTACAACACGATAGTCATATATTAATAAGAGGCATAACATGACAATAATAGATGAGGTTTTGAAGTGTCTAAGAAACAAATGATTAAAACTGGCGTCCCACATGGTTTAATGTTAGGTCCTCTTTTATTTATTCTCTATATTAATGATGTCAGCAATACAACAGACATAGGTAACTTTTACTTATTTTCCAATTATATACGGCAATTTGTATTTAAGCTAGAAATGTTGAAGAACTCCAAATAAAGATTAATTAATTAATTCAAAAAATAACTAGTGGTTCCATGTAAATATATTATTACTAAATGCATCAAAGATAAATTACCAAATATATTTAAGATCAGTGACGTGACAAGATCTTGACAGTATTATTTGATACACCAATCACGAGAAAAACATACAATACATACTTAGGAGTTCTTGTAGATGAAAATCGTAAATGGAATAGTCATACATATAGGTAGTGCAATATGTGTGATAAGCCGTAATATAAGAGTTATCGGAATATCCAAGGTTTATTTATCCTCACAGCAACTTGTATTGCAGTACAATGCATTAATTCCGCCCTATCTAAATTATTGTGCAGTAATCTGGATTCTGGGGTAGGAATTATGAAACTAACATTAAAAAGCTTTTGAAAATGCAGAAACGAGCGATTTGTTCGCCCCTGTAGCTCAGTGGGAGCTCGCTGGGATTCTGACCTTTCCTGGTAGTGGCATCTCGAGTTCGAGCCAAAGCCAAAGCCTACATTGTCAAAGCCTTGTATTCCTCTCAGACGTTACTAGCATACACTGAAAAACAATGAGAACTTTGACTGGTCTTCCTTCGATAGCCTCACCGGCGCTCGACCGGCAGACCACCTCTACCACCACAGGACCCTCTATAGGCCTGCAGAGGGCCCTCTACAGATCGGTAGGGGCCTCTAAAGGCCGGCTGATGGCCATCTGCAGATCGTCAGGCCCCTCTAAAGGCCGACAGAGGGCCCTCTACACTCACTCTACAGATCGGCAGGGTTCTCTAATGGCCAGCGGAGGGCCCTCTACATATTAGCTGGGACACTGCAGATAGACAGGGCCCCTAAAGACTGGAAGAGGACCCTCTACAGGTCGACAGGGCCCTCTAAATGCCGACAGAGGCCCTCTGCAGATTGGCAGGGCGATCTACAGATCGGCAGGGTCCCCTAAAGGCCGGCAGAGGGCCCTCTCCAGATCGACAGGGACCCTCTACAGATCGACAGGGCCCTATACAGGTCGGCAGAGGGCCCTCTACAACCGGAAGGGGCCCTCTAAATGCCGATAGTGGGCCCTCTGCAGATCGGCAGGGCCCTTTAGAAGCTGGTAGAGGGCCCTATCCACACTGGCTGGGGACCCTTTCTACGTATTTACATATACATGCCTTTAACAGACAAAGCAAGTGCTGTTATTTATTCGTGTTACGATTTTTCGGTTCGTGGGCGTTCTTTTATGCGACGTAAGGCGTCTTGCGGGTGCCTGACACCATCCAAAACACTGGGGCCTTCGGCCCCAGGGGCCCTCGCTCGGTCGCCAGAGGGGCCCGCCTGGCGCCTGGCCTCCAGGCGCCAGGCGGAGGCCAGGCGCCAGGAGGGGTGGCCCCTTGCCACCCCCTCCCCCTTGCCTACGCCCTTGCTTATGAGTGTATGTATAGCGTCCTGGACATTATATACTGGATGCTCTATTAGCACCTGAATCATTTTGTACTGCCTTCTGGAAAATACTCATTACCAGTCTGATAGATTCGAGGGCAACATTTTGTTTTTGTTTTGCTTTGAACAATACGCTGCGAATTCAATGCGTTCTCCATGGCATTCGCCACATACCGCTCAGATATTCTTATAAATGAAAAAAGTACTCGGAAGTATGCCGAATATCTTGGCCAATGCAAACCTGATAGGTGATGTCTGCTGTGTTACATGTGCTTCATGGGCGAGGCTTGATGGATAGCTATATAGTGTGTAATGATAGCGTGTTTAGTCGCTTTGTATGGTCTGTAGAGACTTTGATGTGACTGTCGGGTTTCCAAATATTGTGCTGTACTGAGTTGCGCAAACACTGTGGCTGGCATGGAGCGCGTCATCTGGCCAACAGAGGTACAAAGAACTGAGCACAGATACCGAGGTCATACCATGGCGTGTAGGTTGTAGACGATACTCTTACACTACACTACTCTTAGTCAGTGTAGTGTTTTATACCACATAGGTCATGTCTTTTAGGTAGGCCGCATGTATTTTAGTTTCATTCTAGTCATGTACCCACTTAATATCTCATGTCTTTGTCTTATATCGCATTTTATATCACATGTTGTATGGTGTCTTTTAGGTTGGTATGTTTGTGTTTTAGCGTGTTTCGCTACGTTTGTGACTTCATCTATAAGTGGGTTTGATTGGCCCGTTGATGATGATTGTAATAAACTAAACTAAAAACTAGACTATAGTGCTGACTGCTGTGTGCTGGCCGTTGACAGTGTTGCTACCTGATCAAGGGATCTCAGAAGTGGCATTGCAGCACTGGAAGCTTACCTTAGGTTCGCGCTGGTACCTTTTATCATTATTGTGTGCGTAATTATGCTTGTAATGAAAATAAACATAGTGATAGTTCACACGGAATGTGTGTCATCCACATCGGCAGGGATTATTGTTGTAACGAGCTGCGTGATCTCCGGAAGATGAAGTGTAGATCATACGGAATTAAATGGCATGCACAGTTGATGACCGGGACCACCTTGAGTCTAACTTATCACGAGGCAGGCTGCTGACCATCGAATCATTGTGTTATAAATTAAGACGTGAATATTTATAGCGGGATTGTATTGCAAATAGCAGAACAGTTCTCCTGACGTCACGAACCACGCTAGGAAGCACGCTGAAACCAACTACGGAATGACTAGACTCGGAGACTAGAATCGAAGACCAGAACAGGGGAGCAGAACATGTTAGCTACTACGTGGCTTACAAAACCAGCAGTAATGCAGATTTATAGCATTCTGGCGACAATGGGGACGGATTTGGTGACGGGAACGTCACGTAGTTGTGTGACGCGGACAGTGGACTATAGGGCATAGTCACGTAACGTCACACGCCAGTCCCGGTGACACGCTGGATCACAGCGACGGCACTACCGTATGACGTCACCGTCAGCCGTCTGTGACGTCACCGTCATCCTTCTGTGACGTCACCGGCGATCTTATGTGACGTCACCGTCGAACCTTTGTGACGTCACCGTCGGCCGTCTGCGCCGTCTCAATCATACCCGCCGCAGTTGCGTCGCTGGCGACTTCCACGCGGTGGCTGCTGCTCCCACTGCTCGTCGGTGTCGGGGGGACGGGGCGCGTCGGCACCGGCGTCCGCCAGCATGTCCAGCAGCAGCTCCACCTGGCGGAGAGAACGGGCGTCACCACCAGGCGGCGCTGGCGGCGGGGCGTCACCACCAGGCGGCGCTGGCGGCGGGGCGTCACCACCAGGCAGCGCTGGCAGCGGGGCGTCACCACCAGGCGGCGCTGGCGGCGGGGCGTCACCACCAGGCGGCGCTGGCGGCGGGGCGTCACCGCCAGGCGGCGCTGGCGGCGGGGCGTCACCACCAGGCGGCGCTGGCGGCGGGGCGTCACCACCAGGCGGCGCTGGCGGCGGGGCGTCACCACCAGGCGGCGCTGGCGGCGGGGCGTCACCACCAGGCGGCGCTGGCGGCGGGGCGTCACACGGCGCCGTCCCTTTTCAAGGTGGCGTGGCACCAGGGAAAGGAGATACTGGTAGGCAGGGGTCCTACCGCAGCACAACAGACCAGTTTTTAGTAAAATAAGTAGTAGATCAGCTGCAATTTCAAAGGCCTGATCTATGCAACACGGAATGTTGAGGGATGCGTTCATTTGATGCGGGGAAATAGAGCATTTCGCTTTAAGTGTACCCACTTTGACAAGAAAATACACCAGTTTCTATAGGTTTAGTCTGACTGTTTAATATGAAGAATGAGGAACCCAAAAGAAATGTCACCTTTTAATGTAATCTGGTTACCGAGACACGAAGGTTTCAAAGTTTGGGCAAACGCCAAACGGATTACGGAAAATTGCAAGATAAATCTGGCTCTATGGGATATATTTTGATGCAAACTGCATAACATTGGCTATGTTACAAATAATATGTTTACCTTAAGCTGTAAAATATCTAATGAAAAGTGCATACACTTGTTCCCTGTTTAAAATTAATGCGCAAAATCACTTTTAATTTTGTTTCGTTCCTCCCACGTTATGGAGTCTTGAAAAATATCCGTCAGATAGTAATGGAAAAAGAGCAGGATCTCGACGGGTCCGGTTCGTTTTCCAGAAACATTCCAGCATTCACTTAAAGTGCGAAGTAACATTTGTTCTGAAATGTGTTTTGCGGTACGCAAGGGCGGATCCAGCGGGCCGTTTTTTTTTGGGGGGGGGGCAAACTATTTTTAGAAGACCTTACCTACATTCAATTTCGAATATCTTCCCGGATTTAGGCCACTTTATTTTGCAACCACACAATTTTTATTTCGATTTTTTTTTAGCTTTTCGATCTTTTAGGATATCGAAAAAGGAAAGATGTCAGCTTGCAGTTCTTTGATTGATCCGACATTGCCTTCACTGAGCAAAACTGTGTCAATTGTCAGCTGTACCCAGGGGCGTCGCCGATTATTGATCCGACATTGCCTTCACTGAGCAAAACTGTGTCAATTGTCAGCTGTACCCAGGGGCGTCGCCGATTATTGCTCCGACATTGCCTTCACTGAGCAAAACTGTGTCAATTGTCAGCTGTACCCAGGGGCGTCGCCGATTATTTTTGAGCGGGGGTGCAGCTGAAATGACGATAAAAAAATGTACCCCATTTTGTATGCGTGTATTTAAGCCTTTGCAGAATTTGTAATGTGGACATTCATGTTAAAGCAGGTATTTATTAGTTCGTGCCGCGAAGCGGCACGATTTTTTTTAACGGGTTTGACTGATACAACCCAGAAACATGGGCGGTGGGGCCTTGTAGAGAATAAGAAGCTAAACATGCTATTCATTAAATTCACCGTTACAACGGTCTGAAGACGATGGCGATGGCTTCGTTATGACGATGCCCACCGGTGTGACGCCGCGAAGCGGCGTGACAATTTTAATTTTAGGTCGTGGAAAACGAATTTGTATATTGGAACCAGACTCAGGTAACCCCTATTCCTGGTTGCACATCTCGGTATGATTTAAAAATATTGACATTAAGGTAGTTTTTAATATACATATTCTTCGGATAGCAAATCACGATGACCGGTGGCAGTCAGCGCTCAATAGTACATATCCTACTAATAACTGTATACATATGTACCGAACTGTAACAAAACAACTGGTAACAGTGCAAGTGGTTTGAAAGCAACAAGAGGCATAGCGACTTTTCCGCACATAAATGGTCCCTGCGGATCTGGAGGAGCCTGGGGCAAGATGGTTTGGGGAGATGGTCCTGGCCTGGTCCCACTAGTTGGGTCCCACTAGCTCTTCGGTCCAGCAAGTTGGGCACCGCTGGAGCAGCTTTCCGGGTGCCGATGTCCGCGTCTTTGCGTTCGCGTCGCCTTTTTCGGAACTCGGCAGACTAGCTAAACATGGAGCCCGCTTAAAAGTTAATATTTTATGAAGGGAGTGGGCCCTGGGGCTAGCAATTAGGTACCGCCAAGGAGAGACTGCCAGACACTTAAAGGGAGATAATCACCTTTTTATTTTGTTAGCAACAATTTCTTTGGCTACCGTTATGGTATTAAAATGTTGTTATCTAAATTTAAGAATTAAATACAATTATTCCCTATTTCAAAGTTGGAAGTTTGGGGAAATTAATGATCGGTATTTTCCCTCCACTATTGGAAAGCGCAACATCTGGCGCTTTTGCATCAATCTGTTCAACGCTATTGAATGGGCACTTGTAAACAAATCGCCGACACTAAATAGGTCGCCGTAGTTTAGCTTGGCATCGGCCGGCCGGTGCCAAGCTTATCCGTCTGGCTTATCCAAGCTGGCCGGCCGGTGGATCGCTTATCGGTAGGAACTAGGAAACTGGCAATATCTTTCGGTAGAAATGTTTATATGCAAAATGTGATGAATTTACATCATATTTTGGTCTCGTCTATCGATTTCAGGTGCTAATTCCATTTTTGTGGAAAAGGGTGATTATCCCCCTCCAATGAGTTCATTTTCACATTTTCCTAATTTGTATAAGCAATTGCGTATTTTGTGTCATGCCGCGAAGCGGCGCGAAATTTTCAAGTTTTTAACTGTGGATAGCTGGATTTTGACTGCTGCAAAGGCAATTTTTACAACTGTACGTCCGACCGTTGGGGGGGGGGGGGGGGGTCATAGTTTCAGGACCTTTGGGGTGGGGCAAGGCCCCTTTGCCCTCCCCCTGGATCCGCCCTTGGCGGTACGGTGCTTCTTCTAAAACGTGTTATGCGGAACAACAGTTGCAATATCTGCAATGCAGTGCAGTAGTGTTTCAAACGTAATGTTCGGCATCACGCATCCGAATTTTACCAAGTTTCTGGAAGACGAACACACTGATGACCCGACCCATTCGAACTTTGGAAGACGTATACCTATACGGAATGTAAGAAGGATGCTGCTATACAGGGAATCATGCACAATTATTCATATTTTATTTTATAGAATGCGTAGCAATACAGCGTGTATCAGAGCATTTTCAGCTCAACGGAATTGACTTCCTGAAATGATCACGGTAAGACTTGGGAGGTCGCACAATACACCAATGGTAGCGAGTAGCCACACCGTGCAGCCCGAGATCACATCACACACACATTGCAGCCGACAGCAGACTAATCAAAGCCCCCACACCACCACCACGAACACAGCGGCGCCGGCTGAGACTGACTCACCTTCAGCTTGAGCATGTTGTTCTCCTCCCGGAGGACCTGGTTCTCCTCCGCCAGCTCCGAGCCCCCGGCAGCGCCGGCGTCCGCTGGGCCCATGCCGCCGTCCTCTGTTGGCAGGCGCCCGACGAAACGTTGTCTCATCAAGAAGTGCACGCAAAACAAATGCGAGAACAATGCGTTTATGCCAATACATACGATTGCTCTAGTTAATAAATGTTTAAAGACCAATCGATGTTATTAATATGAATGAATGCATGAATGTATATGAATGCGTTATATAATTGTAATTACGAGGAAAGCTTGCCCGTTTAAAGGAAATAGTTCACCTTCAACATGGGTTTTGAACTGAAATAGCAGTTTTGTAGCCCGTGTTGAGAAATCCTTATCTGGAACTTTTCTTGGCTGAAAAGACTCTCCAGCCGAAGATATTTGACTTTTTGGCGAAGGAATACGGCGCATATATGATGTACCGTACCGTCTGAAAGTGCCAGCACTGCCATGGAGCATGCGCAGACCAATAATGCACACCATAACATTAATAATTTACGACCTTCTGTCCTGAATTGGCGCGATGTAGGACCATTTTTGAAAATAAAAAAAGAAACTGTATTAAAAAATATAATAAAATCGTGTTCTGAAAAATTTCCCGAAGGTGAACTATTTCCTTTAAATCGCTACACTCGCCATAAATGCTAAATAAATGCTAAATTAGGAAGGGAACAACTGGTCCAATTGATTTCCATTGCGCCAATTCCATCAGCATGACAATAAGTGGATAACGTATGCAAGGAAAGTGGACGGAAGGAGGGCTTAAAGGAAATAGTTCACCTTCAATTTTTTTTACCAAACACGATTTGATTATATTTTTAATACAATTTCTTTTTATATTGTCAAAAATGGCCTTATATCCCGCCGATTCAGGACGGAAGGCCGTAAATTTGTATTGTTTATCAAAACTATATGCATACTCTCTGAGTCAGAGTCCTGACGTCACGCGAATGTAAAAAATGGTTCGGCCAATCAGATTCGAAAGTAGTCGCGTAAGGATAGACTCGCATTGGAGATGTGCCAACCGGCGGCCGGCGGTTCGCTTGCTAGCACTAGCTGCAAGCTGATTGGCTGATGGTATAGCCTCTGCCCGGGCTAGAACCAGTATAACATTCTTTCGCCAGTACCGCATTCATTCGCCAAAAACAAAAATCGGCTGGAGTCCTTTCAGTCAAGAAAACTTGCAGATAGGGGTTTCCCAACACGGGCTACAAAACTGCTATCTCAGTTTAAAACTAATGTTGAAGGTGAACTATTTCCTTTAAAGGAAATAGTTCACCTTCAACATTAGTTTTAAACTGAGATAGCAATTTTGTAGCCCGTGTTGGGAAACCCCTATCTGCAAATTTTCTTGACTGAAAAGACTCTCCAGCCGAATATATTTGAGTCTTTGGCGAAGGAATGCGGTGCTGGCGAAAGAATGTTGTACTGGTTTTAGCCCGGGCAGAGGCTATACCATCAGCCAATCAGCTTGCAGCTGGTGCTAGAAGCGAATCGCCGGCCGCCGGTTGGCACATCTCCAATGAGAGTCTATCTTTACGCGACTACTTTCGAATCTGATTGGCTGAACCATTTTTTACATTCGCGTGACGTCAGGACTCTGACTCAGAGAGTATGTATATAGTTTTGATAAACAATACAAATTTACGGCCTTCTGTCCTGAATCGGCGCGATATAAGGCCATTTTTGACAATATAAAAAGAAATTGTATTACAAAATCTAATCAAATCGTGTTGGGTAAAATTTTTCGAAGGTGAACTATTTCCTTTAAGGCAGAATAGGGCAGACGGGAAAGAGGAATGTAGGACTATACCTGTGACCCAGCGGCCGTGGACAAAGGTTGCACTGATGGAGCCAAGTCGGAGCAGAATCGGACCCACGTCCAGTCCATATTCATCGTCATCCTGTGCATCAAAGTCGCGATGGATCATAGACACCGCCGGCCACTTACGAGGACGGGACTTCTTGGGCGCGAAGGGTCTGCGTAGGATTCCTCCAAGCATAGTGGCTGAATCAAGTCAATTACCTGTTGAAAAGAATAAAAGTTGTTAAATTAATGTATTCCGTCTCATCCCCAACTATACCGTTGTCGGCTTTTGCTCTTACGCCCACTTACAGGAGGCGCTCCTTCTCCTCTCTTTGGGATTAGGTTTACGAGGCCTTTCCCAAGGGCATCACCGGGTCGGACGAGACACCAATGCAGGCGACTCGGTGGGAATCGATCCCACGATCGGTGCGGTCTCTGCTCCGAAGTCCAGTGTTGTCCATTGGACCATCCCGGTTAAAATGTGAAATATCAGCATCATGGGGCTAACACTTTCAAAGAGCTAAATCAATATCACCTTTCTAGCCAAAATGAATTGTCAATTCTATATTTGACTGCCAGGTAATGGAGCCACGTCCACATATTTCCGGCTAACCGTCTCACGCAAATGAAATTGAATTGCGAATATGATACGAATCGATTCCATTGATTATGTAGACTGCAATTGGTGTGTATTACCCATTAGTGATGTAAATCGGAGTCCAAATTTTTGGACGTCCAAAAATAGTCCGATTCCGATTTAGACTTCGGTCGGTCACCCGTCAGCCACAGATATTTTGGACAATTTTCGGTCGAGGCACATTATAGATCACAATGCACGCATTGTCCTACCTTACAGGTCTTTACACCTACAGGCAGTTAATTGGATGAGCATCTGATGTTTTCTAACAAAGTGTTGTATGATTGATGTATTTAAATGGGAAATTGAATGAATCGGACAATATGATGGTAATTGCGGACATGAAATAAAGTAAAACATCACTAATTGTTATACCTATATAGGATGTTTGTTAAAATCGGACTATTTTCGGACTCTTGGACTCATCGGACACTTTTCGGTCAACATTATCATATTGGATCGGACATGATTCGGAAAATTTCCGAATCTTACACCACTAGTACCTATCCACTTGCAAAGCAAATTATTTTGAGAGCGACAAGTCTGTCTATTATTCGAACAATCATTGATCCGTTTTTACTACCTGCGAGCTCACCCATGGGTGGAACTTTAATGTAAATTGGGGTTGTAGCTACAACCCCAACAATTTGGGAATTTAACATTACGCCTATGGCACGATGTGGTACAAATGGGCCCATTTACAAATGGGGTACAAATGGGGTTGCACTTAGTTACGCCTCCTCTGAGTTACGCCTCTGAGCTCACCTATGATTATGGACCGTTACAAGAATAACGACCGACGAGCGCTCACAATAAAACACTAAAATACAATGCGGCCCCGTCAAATGCTGAGCGGCTGACGACTCGACGAGGAATGTAAACAATTATCAAGAGGAATTGTTTTCGGTTTTGCACCCTAATTGGAGCAATTCAGCCAAAAGATATCTCTTTGGATGCTTTACTTATTTTTAGCAATAATATTATCATAAATTATAAAAACAATTAAGAGTGTTTTAAAATATTTTTAATCATATTTGTTTCATAAGTATAATATATAAACAACATGAGAAAAATTAAACATGGCAGCGTCCTAAATGCAGAGACAGAACTGGCGCAAATCGTCGGCTTTTGCTCTCTCAATATTCCTCAATATGCGGGTGCGGTGCGAGAGCTTTTGAAATCCTCGATCTCAATCTGGTGAATTCTATGACCGTGTATCTGTTCAGTTCTCTATTCATTATTATATGACCGTGAATTCACGGCGTTTGTACTCCTCTGTTACGTTTCATCAATTTATAGTGGTAGGTTAACTGTTTATTCTGATGATATAAATCGCACAATCATAGATAATTGATGTATTGCAAATAAAAGCAGTTTCATTGTAGGTTATAGCCAGAGAGTCACTGACCCACAAACCTGTTGACATGTTGACTCATACAATTTGTTTCCTCTTGAAATAGGGAAATGACTAATGACAGACATAAAAGTAGAGAACTTGTCATGCTATTGGTGGTGCAGAAGATAATGATGCACCCAAAAGCACTGATGAGTGATCACCACTAATAGAATGAAAAGTGTGGTGTTTTGGCATCCCTAACTGGGATTGGTTTGTCATCAAGTGCTAAGTCAGTTGGGCGAACTAGGGGGAGGCAATCAAAAAGTTTATAAAAGTTTGCACTGGGCGGAGTGATGCCCTAATAATAATATGGGCCTGCAATCAATATTTTGATTGATTTTGGTACATCACCACACTGAAGCGTGTTGTGTACATCAAAAGAAAGCCTATGTACATCAATATTTTTGTTGGAAAAGAAAGACAAATTATTGATCTACCGAAAAAGTGTTGTTCCAGTGTCCACCGACTGTGTCTTTGTGTCTTTCTGAATACAAATAAAAAGTATTTCCTAAATTCATCAAATCTAGGTCATTTGTTATGCTTCCTAGTGAATTAGTTATTTATCAGATGATTCAATTTTGATTAATTATTAATATTATTTGATTTCAGCTTTCTTGTCCAGTATAACATTAACATTATAACATTTTCAGTATAAGTTAACATAATCAATATATTGATTAGCCAGCTGTTTGCACAATCAAAAAGTTGATTGCCGCCATAATTTTCTGACACCTGTAATCAATTTGTTGATCGCAGTAGATCATTGAATGCACGTTCATTATTTTTTTAACTGTAGCTTTCATATACTGTGCATTGTTTCATGTTTTTACTTGCCGATTCTGTGGTTCTGGGTTTATTTCATCGCTTGATTATTCAAATATTGATGTATTACTGTAGGCCTGCAAGCATACCCTTATAAGGGCATCAGTCCGCCCACTTCGATCAACTTCTTGAACGATCAACTTTTGTATTGCCTCCCTGTAGTTTGCCCAACTGAAGTGTATTTGCCTGATGACTGAATGAAAGGCTTAATATACTGCCTAAATATAATAGTGGTTGAGTGTTGGACCCAAATTTTTTAATTATAGGATAATTGGCAAGTGGAGTAATCCCAGCTCCTGAAAAGAGATGCCTTGTAAAGAGATGCCTGTTCCGACGTGTAACTCATTGTGTAGCTCATTTTCTTCTGTGAAGACTGATGGGCACCATGTGACCTTTGTTGTTGGAGTGCCCTTAAACACCATTCATCATCATCATCTGTGAAGACTGAAGTGTTAGAACTTGGTGAGGATAGCTTACCTCAAGATAACAAAGACACCTTGAGGGTGAGGTGCCCTTTTTGAGATGCTAGCATGCATAGTTCAGTTTCTTTAAACGGAATGTTTCACCTTTCTGAATGTTATCAGATATATGCTGGTTGCAGTAGAAAATATGAAGTAAGTGCTGCTGAAAACGATGGTGATATTCTTTATCTTGAAAAGTCACTTAACTTTATACAAATTAAGATTTTTACATTTGGAATGATGGCATCATTGAGCTATAGAGTGCTATAGAGAAAACCTGTATGCTGCCATTTGGCGGAACAATGGTTTCAGACAATTCTGGCAACTTAAATACAAACATCATGGAACTGTGTCTCCCGCACAGAGCACAATGACAAGTGTGAGGCATTGTGATACCTAGCTAAATATTTATTAAAAAGACAATCAATCCATAACTGAGACCCCAAACAACATGACAAACTTCAACTTGGACTGCAGCCTATTGTGTTGACTGTTGTTTACCTTGTACTCGCCAAGGTTCAAGAAATACAGGTCATCTGACTTCCAGGACCAACAACTTTGAAGTGGCTGTCAGCCAATCAGCGGCGGCATTACCATAGACCCATTTGGAAAATTCGAAATTAAATTGCTTAAAGGGAGTGTGCCTACTGTTTTGGAATGTCAAAAATATTTTTCATAGGGTAAGTAGCTATTGGTTTGATTGTTGTATATGATGAAATTCACATCTGGAGCCCCTTTAGTTGAATTTTCATTTATATTGTTTTTTTGCTTATGTTTTGTTTCGATATCTATAAAACGATCTTCACTATGGTGATGTTATGTAAAACGGCGCACATCACTTACAGTCACATCATGCAAGATGGAAAGACAAGTTTTGCACAGCACGTTATTACCACTGTGAACTTTATTATGTGCAAGTTTCGTAGCTCTAAATTGATATCTTCTTCAAAAAATGGCCATCGGCCATCATCGAAAAACATGATGGCCGTCCAGTTTCTGTTCGGCTGCTGCTGTCAGCGTGCACGAGCTGTTCTGTTGAATTGATATTGGCCGGCGCTAACAATATGCTAGCAGTTTAATCAATAGTTGCGGTGCTTCTAGTAGCGGAAGCCCTCTGGAGTCTACCTGATAACTTTTTGCTCCTAGCAAGTTCCTGGAGTCTTTGGAATATCTCAGCAACTAGGGCGAATCTGGAGAAACGAAGTCATGGGTCAGTTCAGAAAATTATGTTCTATAGACCAGTGTCAATAACCCCAAATAAGCGATGTGAGTAGGCACAATCCCTTTAAAAATGGATAAGTTTTGGGGAAAATGACCTTAATAATTTAGACATTTCAATAACAGCCAAAGATAATGGCTATCTCAGTTCAAAACCAATACAAAGGTGAAACATTCCCTTTAGGTATCACAGATCAACATCAAATCTTGTAAGGTGGATTTCCAAGCAGTTGTCCAAGCAGTAACAAGCAGTTGGTTAGAGAGGCATATTCAGTTTACTATCATTGGTAAATTTGATTGGATACTATTTTTCCACTCTTTTTCCCGAGTTTTACTGTGATTTTTCCATTCCTTATTTTAAAATGTATAGGATAATTGGAACCCTGATACTGATTTATGGATGTAATGATGTGGATAGCCTGTGTAGGGAAAGACAGGTAAGAATTGGAATGGGTACCTAATAACTAATTTTGGTGAGCAGGTAATTGGATATTGATAAAGCTGAGTACATGTGGTTTTTTGGTTGAATTTCCCACTCTACGAGTATGCTTATTTTGTTGCCAGAATGTTCCACTCCGCACCCCAGCTCCAAAGCAATCCTAGGACCCTGTCTTGACCTCGGGTCATCGCAGGTCAGGTCACCAGGCCAGGTCACATGACCCCACTGCCAAAAAGGTTTGTGGTTGTACCACAGCCACAGTTTTTGGCTGATCGGTTTCAAACTTACAGGATTGCATAAGGTCATAGGTACCTACAATTCGTTTATCTCGGATTTTGTATATCGGTGACCTAAAGTCGGGTCAATTTCGTGACCTCCCCATTATAAGTCAATGGGGAAATATTAAAATGCTTCCTATTCCGAGGATACGCATGATATCCGTCAAATTCCTTCTGGATCATGTTATCATAGTCCATTCTTGATGATTCAGGTGCAGTTTTTGTTCAGTGACCCCTACAGGGTCAGCTGACGTCATCTGAAGTCACCAACACTGTATTGCCAATAACTCTCGACAGAATGAAGATAGTGAAACCGACATCAATGTGTTTGTCTCATCGATACATATCTCCCAATGTGCAATATTACCTACTTAGATTACCACTTGACCTTGACCTGAGGTCAAATTTATAAGTTGACCTAAACTGGTCAACATGAATATTGAATATGATTCAAACCGTCCTGACGAGACGAACACGATGGCGTCAAAATTGTTGTCTTATATGTATTAGGTTATAAGTTATTTGAGAAAAAAGGAAAAATAGCCTTCTTGGCCTTATCATAGTTCCCGATAAATTTTGGGGTTTCTGGAGCGAAGTCCTAAAACTGGAAAATCTCATCTTTAATAACCTCTGGTGACCTCAATATTGACCTGAGCCCAAACAAAAATGAACGAAATAATTTCAAAATGATTTTTGACTATCTTTCGAACGGTATTCTCGGTTTTTGTCTACGTCCTGTAGGAGCCGAGTTCGATGGGGGGGGGGGGGCGTCGAAACGCTCCCCCCCCCCCTCTCCCAGCTCGGCGAAGGTGGCGCCGAGCACCGGCATGGCGCGGGTTAAAAGATGAAAAATGGCTGGCAAAAGTTGTGACATAGCCGAGGCTCCAATAAGATGGAACTGGTGATTGTCAAATATTGACTGCTTAGTGCTGGGTCTCCTTAGCCTGTAACCTTCCCTTGCCATTAATTAGGGTTATTACTGGTCATTACAGACAATTCCAATTTGCAGAATTGTCTGTTATTATAATTATGTATAACCTGCTGGCATATCTCAACATACTTGAGTTGGCCAAGGCTGGCATTGTCTTTACTTGTGGGATACAGGACCGCACTGCAGGAGCAGAATACAGTAAAGGGGTAGGGCAACGGTCACGGAAAACTGTTACGGGAACAGGTATAGGAACGGAAATGGACACACACGTAAACAGGGTGCGGTGCGGGATACAATAATGGGGAGCGGGGCGGGATACAAGCATGGGGTGCGGGGAACGGAGTACAAGAATGGGGTGCGGGGAGCGGGGTACAAGAATGGAGTGCGGGGGTACAAGAATGGGGTGCGGGGAACGGAGTACAAGAATGGGGTGCGGGGAGCGGGGTACAATAATGGGGTGCGGTGAGCGGGGTACAAGAATGGAGTGCGGGGCGGGATACAAGAATGGAGTGTGGGGGTACAAGAATGGGGTGCGGGGAGCGGGGTACAATAATGGGGTGCGGGGAGCGGGGTATAATAATGGGGTGCGGGGAGCGGGGTACAATAATGGGGTGCGGGGAGCGGGGTATAATAATGGGGTGCGGGGAGCGGGGTACAATCATGGGGTGCGGGGATCGGGGTATAATAATGGGGTGCGGGGAGCGGGCTACAATCATGGGGTGCGGGGAGCGGGGTATAATAATGGGGTGCGGGGAGCGGGGTACAATAAGGGGGTGCTGGGAAGCGAGGTACAATATTGGGGAGCGGGGTATAATAATGGGGTGCGTGGAGCGGGATACAAGAATGGAGTGCGTGTCGGGATACAAGAATGGGGTGCGGGGAGCGGGATACAATAATGGGGTGCTGGGGAGCGGGGTACAATATTGGGGTGCGGTGAGCGGGGTACAATAATGGGGTGCGGGGAGCGGGGTATATTGATGGGGTGCGGGGAGCGGGGTACAATAATTGGGTGCGGGGAGCGGGGTACAATAATGGGGAGCGGGGTACAATAATGGGGTGCGGGGAGCGGGGTACAATAATGGGGTGCGGGGTACAATAATGGGGTGCGGGGAGCGGGGTACAATAATGGGGTGCGGGGAGTGGGGTATATTAATGGGGTGCTGGGAGCGGAGTATAATAATGGGGTGCGGGGAACGGGGTACAATAATTGGGTGCGGGGTACAATAATGGGGTGCGGGAAGCGGAGTACAATAATGGGGTGCGGGGAGTGGGGTACAACATGGGGTGCGGGGTACAATAATGGGGTGCGGGGAGCGGGGTACAATAATGGGGTGCGGGGAGTGGGGTACAATAATGGGGTGCGGGGAGCGGGGTACAATAATGGGGTGCGGGGTATAATAATGGGGTGCGGGGAGCGGGTACAATAATGGGGTGCGGGGAGTGGGGTACAATAATGGGGAGGGGGAGCAGGGTACAATAATGGGGTGCGAGGAGCGGGGTACAATAATGGGGTTCGGGGTATAATAATTGGGTGCGGGGAGCGGGGTACAATAATGGGGTGCGGGGTACGGGGAGCGAGGTATAATAATGGGGTGCGGGGAGCGGGGTACAATAATGGGGAGCGGGGTACAATAATGGGGTGCGGGGTACAATAATGTGGTGCGGGGAGCGGGGTACAATAATGGGGTGCGGGGAGCGGGGTACAATAATGGAGTGCGGGGAGTGGGGTACAATAATGGGGTGCGGGGATCGGGGTACAATAATGGGGTGCGGGGCACAGGGTACAATAATGTGGAGCGGGGTACAATAATGGGGTGCGGGGAGCGGGGTATAATAATGGGGTGCGGGGCGCAGGGTACAATAATGTGGTGCGGGGAGCGGGGTACAATAATGGGGTGCGGGGCGCAGGGTACAATAATGTGGTGCGGGGAGCGAGGTACAATAATGGGGTGCGGGGCGCAGGGTACAATAATGTGGTGCGGGGAGCGAGGTACAATAATGGGGTGCGGGGCGCAGAGTACAATAATGTGGTGCGGGGAGCGGGGTACAATAATGGGGTGCGGGGCGCAGGGTACAATAATGTGGTGCGGGGAGCGAGGTACAATAATGGGGTGCGGGGCGCAGGGTACAATAATGTGGTGCGGGGAGCGAGGTACAATAATGGGGTGCGGGGCGCAGGGTACAATAATGTGGTGCGGGGAGCGGGGTACAATAATGGGGTGCGGGGATCGGGGCACAATAATGGGGTGCGGGGAGCGGGGTACAATATTGGGGTGCGGGGAGCGGGGTATATTAATGGGGTGCGGGGAGCGGGGCACAATAATGTGGAGCGGGGTATAATAATGGGGTGCGGGGAGCGGGGTACAATAATGGGGAGCGGGGTACAATATTGGGGTGCGGGGAGCGGGGTACAATATTGGGGTGCGGGGAGCGGGGTATATTAATGGGGTGCGGGGAGCGGGGCACAATAATGTGGAGCGGGGTATAATAATGGGGTGCGGGGAGCGGGGTACAATAATGGGGTGCGGGGAGCGGGGTACAATAATGGGGTGCGTGGAGCGGGGTACAATAATGGGGTGTGTGGAGCGGGGTATAATAATGGGGTGCGGGGAGCGGGGTACAATATTGGGGTGCGGGGTACAATAATGGGGTGCGGGGAGCGGGGTATATTAATGGAGAGCGGGGTATATTAATGGGGTGCGGGGAGCGGGCACAATAATGTGGAGCGGGGTATAATAATGGGGTGCGGGGAGCGGGGTACAATAATGGGGTGCAGGGAGCGGGGTACAATAATGGGATGTGTGGAGCGGGGTACAATAATGGGGTGTGTGGAGCGGGGTATAATAATGGGGTGCGTGGAGCGGGTACAATATTGGGGTGCGGGGTACAATAATGGGGTGCGGGGAGCGGGGTATATTAATGGGGTGCGGGGAGCGGGGTATAATAATGGGGTGCGAGGAGCGGGGTACAACATGGGGTGCGGGTAGCGGGGTACAATAATGGGGTGCGGGGAGCGGGGTACAATAATGGGGTGCGGGGATCGGGGTACAATAATGGGGTGCGTGGAGCGGGGTACAATAATGGGGTGCGGGGAGCGGGGTACAATATTGGGGTGCGGGGAGCGGGGTACAATAATGGGGTGCGGGGAGCGGGGTACAATAATTGGGTGCGGGGCGCGGGGTACAATAATGGGGTGCGGGGAGCGGGGTATAATAATGGGGTGCGGGGAGCGGGGTACAATAATGGGGTGCGGGGAGCGGGGTACAATAATGGGGTGCGGGGAGCGGGGTACAATAATGGGGTGCGGGGAGCGGGGTACAATAATGGGGTGCGGGGAGCGGGGTACAATAATGGGGTGCGGGGCGCGGGGTACAATAATGGGGTGCGGGGAGCGGGGTATAATAATGGGGTGCGGGTAGCGGGGTACAATAATGGGGTGCGGGGAGCGGGGTACAATAATGGGGTGCGGGGAGCGGGGTACAATAATGGGGTGCGGGGAGCGGGGTACAATAATGGGGTGCGGGGAGCGGGGTACAATAATGGGGTGCGGGGAGCGGGGTACAATAATGGGGTGCGGTGAGCGGGGTACAATAATGGGGTGCGGGGAGCGGGGTACAATAATGGGGTGCGGGGAGCGGGGTACAATAATGGGGTGCGGGGAGCGGGGTACAATATTGGGGTGCGGGGAGCGGGGTACAATAATGGGGTGCGGGGAGCGGGGTACAATAATTGGGTGTGGGGAGCGGGGTATAATAATGGGGTGCGGGGAGCGGGGTACAATATTGGGGTGCGGGGAGCGGGGTACAGTAATGGGGTGCGGGGAGGGGGGTACAATAATGGGGTGCGGGGAGCGGGGTATAATAATGGGGTATGGGGAGTGGGGTATAATAATGGGGTGCGGGGTGCGGGGTACAATAATGGGGTGTGGGGAGCGGGGTATAATATTGTGGTGCGGGGAGCGGGGTACAATAATGGGGAGCGGGGTACAATAATGGGGAGCGGGGTACAATAATGGGGGTGCGGGGAGCGGGGTATAATAATGGGGTGCGGGGAGCGGGGTACAATAATGGGGTGCGGGGAGCGGGGTACAATAATGGGGTGCGGGGAGCGGGGTACAATAATGGGGTGCGTGGAGCGGGGTACAATAATGGGGTGTGTGGAGCGGGGTATAATAATGGGGTGCGGGGAGCGGGGTACAATATTGGGGTGCGGGGTACAATAATGGGGTGCGGGGAGCGGTGTATATTAATGGGGTGCGGGGAGCGGGGTATAATATTGGGGTGCGGGGAGCGGGGTACAATAATGGGGTGCGGGGAGCGGGGTACAATAATTGGGTGCGGGGCGCGGGGTACAATAATGGGGTGCGGGGAGCGGGGTATAATAATGGGGTGCGGGGAGCGGGGTACAATAATGGGGTGCGTGGAGCGGGGTACAATAATGGGGTGCGGGGAGCGGGGTACAATAATGGGGTGCGGGGAGCGGGGTACAATAATGGGGTGCGGGGCGCAGGGAGCGGGGTACAATAATGGGGTGCGGGGAGTGGGGTACAATAATGGGGTGCGGGGAGCGGGGTATAATAATGGGGTGCGGGTAGCGGGGTACAATAATGGGGTGCGGGGAGCGGGGTACAATAATGGGGTGCGGGGAGCGGGGTACAATAATGGGGTGCGGGGAGCGGGGTACAATAATGGGGTGCGGGGAGCGGGGTACAATAATGGGGTGCGGTGAGCGGGGTACAATAATGGGGTGCGGGGAGCGGGGTACAATAATGGGGTGCGGGGAGCGGGGTACAATAATGGGGTGCGGGGAGCGGGGTACAATATTGGGGTGCGGGGAGCGGGGTACAATAATGGGGTGTGGGGTGCGGGGAGCGGGGTACAATAATTGGGTGTGGGGAGCGGGGTATAATAATGGGGTGCGGGGAGCGGGGTACAATATTGGGGTGCGGGGAGCGGGGTACAGTAATGGGGTGCGGGGAGGGGGGTACAATAATGGGGTGCGGGGAGCGGGGTATAATAATGGGGTATGGGGAGCGGGGTATAATAATGGGGTGCGGGGTGCGGGGTACAATAATGGGGTGTGGGGAGCGGGGTATAATATTGTGGTGCGGGGAGCGGGGTACAATGATGGGGAGCGGGGTACAATAATGGGGAGCGGGGTACAATAATGGGGGTGCGGGGAGCGGGGTACAATAATGGGGTGCGGGGAGCGGGGTATATTAATGGGGTGCGGGGAGCGGGGTACAATAATGGGGTGCGGGTGCGAAGTACAATAATGGGGTGCGTGGAGCGGGGTATAATAATGGGGTGCGGGGAGCGGGGTATAATAATGGGGAGGTGGGAGCAGGGTAGAATAATGGGGTGCGGGGTACAATATTGGGGTGCGGGGAGCGGGGTACAATAATGGGGTGCGGGGAGCGGGGTACAATAATGGGGTGCGGGGAGTGGGGTACAATAATGGGGTGCGGGGAGCGGGGTACAATAATGGGGTGCGGGGAGCGGGGTACAATAATGGGGTGCGGGGAGCGGGGTACAATAATGGGGTGCGGGGTACAATAATGGGGTGCGGGGAGCGGGGTACAATAATGGGGTGCGGGGAGCGGGGTACAATAATGGGGTGCGGGGAACGGGGTACAATAATGGGGTGCGGGGAGCGGGGTACAATAATGGGGTGTGGGGAGCGGGGTACAATAATGGGGTGCGGGGAGCGGGGTACAATCATGGGGTGCGGGGAGCGGGATACAATATTGGGGTGTGGGGAGCGGGGTACAATAATGGGGTGCGGGGAGCGGGGTACAATAATGGGGTGCGGGGAGCGGGGTATAATAATGGGGTGCGAGGAGCGGGGTATAATAATGGGGTGCGGGGAGCGGGGTATAATAATGGGGAGGTGAGAGCAGGGTACAATAATGGGGAGCGGGGTGCAGGGAGCGGGGTACAATAATGGGGTGCGGGGAGCGGGGTACAATAATGGGGTGCGGGGAGCGGGGTACAATAATGGGGTGCGGGGAGCGGGGTATAATAATGGGGTGTGGGGAGCGGGGTATCAATAATGGGGAGCGGGGTACAATAATGGGGTGCGGGGAGCGGGGTATATTAATGGGGTGCGGGGAGCGGGGTACAATAATGGGGTGCGGGGAGCGGGGTACAATCATGGGGTGCGGGGATCGGGGTATAATAATGGGGTGCGGGGAGCGAGGTATAATAATGGGGTGCGGGGAGCGGGGTACAATAATGGGTTGCGGGGAGTGGGGTATAATAATGGGGTGCGGGGAGCGGGGTACAATAATGGGGTGCGGGGTATAATAATGGGGTGCGGGGAGCGGGGTACAATATTGGGGTGCGGGGAGCGGAATACACTAATGAGGTGCTGAGAGCGGGGTACAATAATGGGGAGCGGGGTATAATAATGGGGTGCGGGGAGGGGGTACAATAATGGGATGCGGGGAGCGGGGTACAATAATGGGGTGCAGGGAGAGGGGTACAATAATGGGGTGCGGGGAGCGGGGTACAATAGTGGGTTGCGGGGAGAGTGGTACAATAATGGAGTGCGGGGAGAGGGGTACAATAATGGGGTGCGGGGAGCGGTATACAATAATGGGGAGCGGGGTATAATAATGGGGAGGGGAGCAGGGTACAATAATGGGGAACGGGGTATAATAATGGGGAGGGGGATCAGGGTACAATAATGGGGAACGGGGTACAATAATGGGGTGCGGGGAGCGGGGTATAATAATGGGGTGCGGAGAGGGGGTACAATAATGGGGAGGAGGGAGCGGGGTATACAATAATGGGGTGCAGGGAGCGGGTATAATAATGGGGTGCGGGGAGGGGGTACAATAATGGGGAGGGGGAGCAGGGTACAATATTGGGGTGCGGGGAGCGGGGTACAATAATGGGGTGCGGGGTATAATAATGGGGTGCGGGGAGCGGGGTACAATAATGGGGTGCGGGGAGCGGGGTATAATAATGGGGATGTGGGAGCAGGGTACAATAATGGGGAGCGGGGTGCGGGGAGCGGGGTACAATAATGGGGTGCGGGGAGTGGGGTACAATAATGGGGTGCGGGGAGCGGGGTACAATAATGGGGTGCGGGGAGTGGGGTACAATAATGGGGTGCGGAGTGTGGGGTACAATAATGGGGAGGGAGAGCAGGGTACAATAATGGGGAGCGGGGTACAATAATGGGGTGCGGGGAGCGGGGTATAATAATGGGGTGCGGGGAGCGGGGTACAATAATGGGGAGGGGGAGCAGGGTACAATAATGGGGTGCGGGGAGCGGGGTACAATAATGGGGTATGGGGTATAATAATGGGGTGCGGGGAGCGGGGTACAATAATGGGGTGCGGGGTACAATAATGGGGTGTGGGGAGCGGGGTACAATAATGGGGTGCGTGGTACAGGAACAGGGCATGATAATGGGACACGAGCACGGATTACCGGAACGGGGTCAAACTGTTGCTCATTGGGGAGAGTCAAACTTGTATGTCTGTTTGCAGGGACAGGATGAGCCGCAGTGTAACGAAGCGGTCCTTTCCAGGGACAGGATGAGCCGCAGTGTAACGAAGCGGTCCTTTCCAGGGACAGGATGAGCCGCAGTGTAACGAAGCGGTCCTTTCCGGGGGCAGGATGAACCGCAGTGTAACGAAGCGGTCCTTTCCAGGGACAGGATGAGCCGCAGTGTAACGAAGCGGTCCTTTCCAAGGACAGGATGAACCGCAGTTTAACGAAGCGTTCCTTTCCAGGGACAGGATGAACCGCAGTGTAACGAAGCGGTCCTTTCCAGGGACAGGATGAGCCGCAGTGTAACGAAGCGGTCCTTGCCAGGGACAGGATGAACCGCAGTGTAACGAAGCGGTCCTTTCCAGGGACAGGATGAACCGCAGTGTAACGAAGCGGTCCTTTCCAGGGACAGGATGAACCGCAATGTAACGAAGCGGTCCGGAGGTGGTAAGAACCGCGGCGGCGGACGCGGCGGCCACGGCAGCCAGTATGCCGGCCCAAAACCCAAGACCAGGGGCGGCGGTGGGGGCGGCGGCGGGAGTCGGAAAGGCGGCGACCTGGACTACGACGAGGATGCTGTGGTGGTGCAGCAGAGGGACCAGCGGCCAAGGAACAGGTATGGTGATGGGGACAGCGGCTATATGCACTGATCTGGGATGCTGCGCTGGCCATGTCTATATTGTTCGCATGCGTTCTTGGAGGAGACACAGATTTCTGTCATGAAAACTCATTTGCAGGAGTTGCAGGCTGGACATTCATCTCATTTTCCAATTTCACTCATTTTGTTCATTCATCTCATTTTCCAATTTCACTCATCTTGTTAATTCATCTCATTTTCCAATTTTACTCATCTTGTTCATCTCATCTGATCTCTTGTTCATTTTATCCCGATCAGCTCCTGTTAATCCCCTCATGGGTTCCTGCCTGCTGGTAGGTCGGCTGATCACATGTCTCAGTAAAACCCCGTTGTCTACCGACTTGTCGTGTTATGGCTGTCGTGTTACGGTGTCTGTGTTTGGCGTTGCAGTCGGTCAGCCCCGGCCGCGCCTCCGCCTCCCCCGGCGCCCGTCATCAGACGCAAGGTCGAAATGAAACGCCTCTACATGAATCCAACCACACAGAAACTCATCACCGAAACGCTCCAGGATATCCAGGGGAAGGTAATATACTTGTGGAGATCTGGGTTGTATTGCACCCCACCATGGGCTCCAAATATCAGCAGCAGCTGCGCTGCCCGTAGGCTCCAGCTCATCGTTGCACCTCATCGGATATTTCATTGCAGTTATGCATTAAGTAAAACATCTCCTGTTGGGCGCAAAATGACCGAAGCAGTCATCGCTTTCTAAAACCGCAATCAACACTCAACATATTCCCTGTATGTGTCCAGGTATGATCGTCTGTAGCTGGGCCCTCGTGCCTCAGGCACCTGTAATGCTCCCGATACAGTGTACCCATTGCGTGTGACCCTGTCCTCCGCCCGCGCCGGCCGGCAGCGCTTCTCGATCGATGACGTCACCGTGTCCGAGGGGCGCGGCGATCTCAGCCACCAGTACTGGATGCACGACCGCCACCTGGTGGTGGAGGGTGCGCGGCTGCACGCGCCAGGGGATGTGGAGGAGGCGGACCCGGAGGCTGAGTTCCGGCAGTATGCCATGGACCAGCTGCAGAGGTGAGGGACCAGCTGCAGAGGTCAGGGACCAGCTGCAGAGGTCAGGGACCAGCTGCAGAGGTCAGGGACCAGCTGCAGAGGTGAGGGACCAGCTGCAGAGGTCAGGGACCAGCTGCAGAGGTCAGGGACCAGCTGCAGAGGTGAGGGACCAGCTGCAGAGGTCAGGGACCAGCTGCAGAGGTCAGGGGCCAGCTGCAGAGGTAAGGGACCAGCTGCAGAGGTCAGGGACCAGCTGCAGAGGTCAGGCACCAGCTGCAGAGGTGAGGGGTCAGCTGCAGAAGTCAGGGACCAGCTGCAGAGGTCAGGGACCAGCTGCAGAGGTGAGGGGTCAGCTGCAGAAGTCAGGGACCAGCTGCAGAAGTCAGGGACCAGCTGCAGAGGTCAGGGACCAGCTGCAGAGGTCAGGGACCAGCTGCAGAGGTCAGGGACCAGCTGCAGAGGTCAGGGATCAGCTGCAGAGGTCAGGGACCAGCTGCAGAGGTCAGGGATCAGCTGCAGAGGTCAGGGACCAGCTGCAGAGGTCAGGGACCAGCTGCAGAGGTCAGGGACCAGCTGCAGAGGTCAGGGACCAGCTGCAGAGGTCAGGGACCAGCTGCAGAGGTCAGGGACCAGCTGCAGAGGTCAGGGGCCAGCTGCAGAGGTCAGGGACCAGCTGCAGAGGTCAGGGACCAGCTGCAGAGGTCAGGGACCAGCTGCAGAGGTCAGGGGCCAGCTGCAGAGGTCAGGGACCAGCTGCAGAGGTCAGGGGCCAGCTGCAGAGGTCAGGGACCAGCTGCAGAGGTCAGGGACCAGCTGCAGAGGTCAGGGACCAGCTGCAGAGGTCAGGGGCCAGCTGCAGAGGTCAGGGACCAGCTGCAGAGGTCAGGGACCAGCTGCAGAGGTCAGGGACCAGCTGCAGAGGTCAGGGGCCAGCTGCAGAGGTCAGGGACCAGCTGCAGAGGTCAGGGGCCAGCTGCAGAGGTCAGGGACCAGCTGCAGAGGTCAGGGACCAGCTGCAGAGGTCAGGGACCAGCTGCAGAGGTCAGGGACCAGCTGCAGAGGTCAGGGACCAGCTGCAGAGGTCAGGGACCAGCTGCAGAGGTCAGGGACCAGCTGCAGAGGTCAGGGACCAGCTGCAGAGGTCAGGGACCAGCTGCAGAGGTCAGGGACCAGCTGCAGAGGTCAGGGACCAGCTGCAGAGGTCAGGGACCAGCTGCAGAGGTCAGGGACCAGCTGCAGAGGTGAGAAGACCGGTGCTAGGAGCAGCTGATAAGGACAAAGCAGCTGAAAAGTGAAATACTTGTCATGCATAACTGCCTACGTTGTATGTGTGTAGTTGTTTATAACCAAGATGGATTTTGCCAACATGACGGTGCTTTATCAGATACGGTTTTCGTGTTTCTCGTCTTCTCCACCGATTTGCACAAATGCTGCCTCTCGCATTTTTGTTTATTTTGGTTTGTCCAAGTGAATCCCTACTAGTAGGTATATGTTTTATGGACCTCGTCCCCTACCTCAGGTACGATTTTTACGACTGCAGTTTCTTACTTTCAGGTTCGTCTCGCCTCCCGCGCAGGTACGGTTTCATGTGTCTCGTCTTTTTCCAGGTACGGTTTTCACGAGTCTCGGTGTGTGGCGGCGCTGGAGGCGGCTGGCGGCCAGCTGGACGCCGCTCTGGACACCCTTCTAGCCGAGTGTTTTCAGCCTACCATCGCGTCGCCTGCCCTGCCCGCCGACGACTCGTACCTCGTCGAGCGTCACGACGAGCTGACCGCCCTGCGCGCCATCTACGCGGACGCGTTCGAGGAGCGCGTGCCCGACCGGCTGTGGAGCGTCTGGCTCGATATGGGCTTCCTGAGTCGGGCGTTCGGCCACAGACGGCGCGACGCCTCGCCGCCGCCGGACCCGCGGACACCCTGCCGCTTCTTTGCGCGGGGCCGCTGTAAGTTTGGCGGCCGGTGTCGGGACTCTCACGCGCCGCCCGGCGGCCGGCCGCGGACTCCGGAGCACCTGCGGCGGCCGGACGAGCCGGCGCGGTTCCGCCTGGATGTACGTCTGCCGCGGTACAGCCGGTACCCGCGCCAGCCGCCGCTGCTGGCGGTGTGGTGCGAGTGGCAGCCGTTCCCTGCTCAGGTCTGTCTCCAGCTAGCGGCCTGGCTGACGGAGCAGGCACGCCAGTTGTCTGAGGACGGCTTGCCTGTTGTGTTCGCCCTCATCAGTCAACTGGAGGACGAGGAGGCTGTCATGGAGACGGCTCGCGGCCGGTACCACCCGCACAGTCTGCCGGCAGAGCTGGCGGCCGCCGCCCGGCCAGCCGAGCGCGCCGCCTCCGCCGCCGCCGCCTCCACTGCGGCACAGAACGGATCAGACCAGTCGCCGGCCAGCAAGGCGCCCGGACGGCGGCGGAGGGAGGTGCAGGAGCTGCGTCAGAGGTTCGCCGAGAAGGTCAACAACAAGGCCTACAGGGAGTTCCAGGAGGCTCGCAGCAAGTTCCCAGCCTGGAAGGAGCGGGATACGATTGTGAACGCTGTGAAGAAAAACCAGGTGTGTTGTGTGTGATGAGCTGATGAGGACATGTTGGCCATGCATGACAATCTTATGAATGATATGAAAATGGTGCTATTATCGTCACGGATACAACTAAACTATACCGACTGTGCGCCCGTGTATTTCCTAGGTCGTCGTGTACATAATCATGTTTCACGCTGTTCATCGTCGTGTGTCGGCTTCCTGAAATGGTGTCTGCCTCACCATATTGTCTTACGTGGGTAATCCTCATTTAAATCAGCAGCGAACAGCTCTCCTATCGACATTTTAAGTAGCCTCTCGTGTTCTTGTACAGTAGCATCTACCTTCTACGGTAGCACATACATTCTACGGTAGCACATACCTTATACGGTAGCACCTACCTTATACGGTAGCACCTACCTTGTACGGTAGCACCTACCTTCTACGGTAGCACCTACCTTATACGGTAGTACCTACCTTCTACGGCAGTACATACCTTATACGGTAGTACCTACCTTCTACGGCAGTACATACCTTCTACGGTAGCACATACATTATACGGTAGCACCTGCCTTGTACGGTAGCACCTACCTTCTACGGTAGCACCTACCTTGTATGGTATCACCTACCTTCTACGGTAGCACCTACCTTATACGGTAGCACCTACCTTCTACGGCAGCACATACCTTCTACGGTAGCACCTGCCTTGTACGGTAGCACCTACCTTCTACGGTAGCACCTACCTTCTACGGTAGCACCTACCTTCTACGGTGGCACCTACCTTCTACGGTAGCACCTACCTTCTACGGTAGCACCTACCTTCTACGGTAGCACCTACCTTATACGGTAGCACCTCGTGGTCCTGTCTGCTCCTTCCTGCTCATGTTGCCCAGCCGGTCCATCCTATGCGAGTCAGAGATATGACAAAAGTGGGTGGGTGGGTGCGTGCGTGCGTCTGTGCTGGCCGTCAGGTGGTGATTGTGTGTGTCTGTTCTGGCCGTCAGGTGGTGGTTGTGTGTCTGTTCTGGCCGTCAGGTGGTGATTGTGTGTGTCTGTTCTGGCCGTCAGGTGGTGGTTGTGTGTGTCTGTTCTGACCATCAGGTGGTGGTTGTGTGTGTGTGTGTGTGTGTGTGTGTGTGTGTGTGTGTGTGTGTGTGTGTGTGTGTATGTGTGTGTGTGTGTGTGTGTGTGTGTGTGTGTGTGTGTGTGTGTGTGTGTGTGTGTGTGTGTGTGTGTGTGTTCTGGCCGTTAGGTGGTGATTGTGTGTGCGTTTCTGTTTTGGCCGTCAGGTGGTGATTGTGTTTGTGTGTGTTCTGGCCGTCTGGTGGTGATTGTGTGTGTGTGTCTGTTCTGGTCGTCAGGTGGTGATTGTGTGTGTCTGTTCTGGCCGTCAGGTGGTGATTGTGTGTGTCTGTTCTGGCCGTCAGGTGGTGATTGTGTGTGTCTGTTCTGGCCGTCAGGTGGTAATTGTGTGTGGCTGTGCTGGCCGTCAGGTGGTGATTGTGTGTGTCTGTGCTGACCGTCAGGTGGTGATTGTGTGTCTGTTCTGACCGTCAGGTGGTGGTTGTGTGTCTGTTCTGGCCGGCAGGTGGTGATTGTGTGTCTGTTCTGACCGTCAGGTGGTGATTGTGTGTCTGTTCTGACCATCAGGTGGTGATTGTGTGTGTGTGTGTGTGTGTATGTTCTGACCGTCATGTGGTGATTGTGTGTCTGTTCTGACCGCCAGGTGGTGGTTGTGTCTGTTCTGACCGTCAGGTGGTGGTTGTGTGTCTGTTCTGGCCGTCAGGTGGTGATTGTGTGTGTGTGTATGTGTGTGTGTCTGTTCTGGTCGTCAGGTGGTGGTTGTGTGTCTGTTCTGACCGTCAGGTGGTGGTTGTGTGTCTGTTCTGGCCGTCAGGTGGTGATTGTGTGTCTGTTCTGACCGTCAGGTGGTGATTGTGTGTCTGTTCTGACCGTCAGGTGGTGGTTGTGTGTCTGTTCTGACCGTCAGGTGGTGGTTGTGTGTCTGTTCTGGCCGTCAGGTGGTGATTGTGTGTCTGTTCTGACCGTCAGGTGGTGATTGTGTGTCTGTTCTGGCCGTCAGGTGGTGATTATGTGTCTGTTCTGACCGTCAGGTGGTGATTGTGTGTCTGTTCTGACCGTCAGGTGGTGGTTGTGTGTCTGTTCTGGCCGTCAGGTGGTGATTGTGTGTCTGTTCTGACCGTCAGGTGGTGATTGTGTGTCTGTTCTGACCGTCAGGTGGTGGTTGTGTGTCTGTTCTGGCCGTCAGGTGGTGATTGTGTGTCTGTTCTGGCCGTCAGGTGGTGATTGTGTGTCTGTTCTGACCGTCAGGTGGTGATTGTGTGTGTGTTCTGGCCGTCAGGTGGTGATTGTGTGTGTCTGTTCGGGCCGTCAGGTGGTGATTGTGTGTGTCTGTGCTGACCGTCAGGTGGTGATTGTGTGTCTGTTCTGACCGTCAGGTGGTGGTCGTGTGTCTGTTCTGGCCGTCAGGTGGTGATTGTGTGTCTGTTCTGACCGTCAGGTGGTGATTGTGTGTCTGTTCTGCCCGTCAGGTGGTGGTTGTGTGTCTGTTCTGGCCGTCAGGTGGTGATTGTGTGTCTGTTCTGGCCGTCAGGTGGTGATTGTGTGTCTGTTCTGACCGTCAGGTGGTGATTGTGTGTGTCTGTTCTGGCCGTCAGGTGGTGATTGTGTGTGTCTGTTCGGGCCGTCAGGTGGTGATTGTGTGTGTCTGTTCTGACCGTCAGGTGGTGATTGTGTGTGTCTGTTCGGGCCGTCAGGTGGTGATTGTGTGTCTGTTCGGACCGTCAGGTGGTGATTGTGTGTCTGTTCTGGCCGTCAGGTGGTGATTGTGTGTGTCTGTTCTGGCCGTCAGGTGGTGATTGTGTGTGTCTGTGCTGGCCGTCAGGTGGTGATTGTGTGTGTCTGTGCTGGCCGTCAGGTGGTGATTATGTGTCTGTTCTGACCGTCAGGTGGTGGTTGTGTGTCTGTTCTGGCCGTCAGGTGGTGATTGTGTGTCTGTTCTGACCGTCAGGTGGTGATTGTGTGTCTGTTCTGACCGTCAGGTGGTGATTGTGTGTGTCTGTTCTGACCGTCAGGTGGTGATTGTGTGTGTCTGTTCGGGCCGTCAGGTGGTGATTGTGTGTCTGTTCGAACCGTCAGGTGGTGATTGTGTGTCTGTTCTGACCGTCAGGTGGTGATTGTGTGTCTGTTCGGACCGTCAGGTGGTGGTTGTGTGTGTGTGTGTGTATGTTTTGACCGTCATGTGGTGATTGTGTGTCTGTTCTGACCGCCAGGTGGTGATTGTGAGCGGTATGACCGGCTGCGGCAAGTCGACCCAGGTGCCGCAGTTCCTGCTGGACCAGTGGCTGGCGGCGGACACCGCGCGTGACGTCAGTCTGGTGTGTACCCAGCCACGGCGCATCTCCGCCATCGGCGTGGCCGAGCGAGTCGCCCAGGAGAGGACAGAGAAGGCCGGCAACACCATCGGCTATCAGGTAAGGCAGTCTCTCCCCCCCCCCCCCTCCCCCCGCATCCCCGGGAGATATGTGATGCGCGTATTTTGGGGTAGACCAAGAAGTGCCACATTCACGTACATTTCATACTTAGGGAGCCATAATTCAGTCAAAAATATAGATATTGCTTTGAAATTTGGGCATCGTCCATACTTGGTTCTCCAATACGTATTCCGTTTTTTTTATATATTGGAAAATTTTGATTTTGTGAGAAAAAAAACACTTTTTGATCACACAATCCAAATTGTCAAATATATTAAACCGGAAGACATATTGGAGAACCAAGCATGGACAATGCCCAAACCGAATTTCAAAGCAATATCTATATTGTTTACTGAATTACGGCTCCTTAAGTATGAAAGGTACGTGGATGTGGCACTTCTTGGTCTACCCAAATGTGATGAAGTAGAATCGCCCATAACATCAACACCAAACCTGGAGACTGCAGTAGTGCACACAACAGTAGCGCCTAATACTGGAGACTGCAGTAGCGCACACAACAGTAACACCAAGGGCTGGAGACTGCAGTAGCGCACACAACAGTAACACCAGGGTTTGGAGTCTGTAGAAACTGACAACAGTAACACCAAGGTCTAGAGACTGTAGAAGCTGACAACAGTTATAACACCAAGGTCTGGAGACTGTAGAAGCTGACGCTCGTTTCTTAGGATGCAAGCAAATTTTCATCTCGATTGGTTCCGAGATATAAAGTAAGATGGCGTACGTACATTTGACGTACGCTTGGACACGTGTACAGCAGCTAGTAGTCATAGCCTAGCCCGCGTGCAAATATTACACTTAATAGACCAAATAGTTTCGGAGATATACAATTGGGGTCCGCGCGTGCGCACGTGCCATGTGACTTCCGACTAATTATGTGGAATATTCCGAGTAAGTCAGTTGGAAGGAGGAACACACTGACTTTCATCTTACTGGCCCAGTAGTTTCTAAGATACTTCCTAACTGTGTAACTGGGCACCCTTATTGCTTGCACGTGCTCACGTGTGTTAAAGTCCTAGATCAATTTACTATGGAACGTATGGGATATCATTGTCTTTTAACGTACTCTAAATTTGGTCCAGTTTGATAAAGCCGTTCAATTATCATATATAATGTTTCAGGCATCATCGGTGATTTGACTTGCCCTAAGTTAGCGCGTACTCAACCATACCATGTAATGCAACATGAGAAAAGTAAAATTAATTTGATGAGGCTATCGAATGACAGAGACCCGGCTGCTATCAGTTGAGTAGTGCCAAAGTTTTAACCTCTTAAAAAAGGTGTCCGTACGGCCGGGCCGTGTGGGGCCGGGTCAAATGTGAATTTACCTAGTAAGGTGGCGAGAAACCTCACGGGCACTTCACGCCCGCCCAGTAATAACCAGCACGTGTATTATTATCTTCGGACGAGTCCGCACGGGGGTTTGAAGTGTTACGCTCTTGTCCCGTACTTTTGGCTTATTGTGGACTGTGCGATTGCGTGTAAAGATAACAAAACCACTGCAGTGTGGGGCACCATCGATTATTGAGTACTGTGTCGGAGCAGGGTGCGATCCCCTCCTGGTCGGAACAGGGTGCGATCCTCTCCTGGTCGGAACAGGGTGCGATCCTCTCCTGGTCGGAACAGGGTGCCATCCTCTCCTGGTCGGAACAGGGTGCGATCCTCTCCTGGTCGGAACAGGGTGCGATCCTCTCCTGGTCGGAACAGGGTGCGATCCCCGATCCTGACCCCGCCCTCAGATCCGGCTGGAGAGTAAGAAGTCCTCCTGGACTCGTCTGCTGTTCTGCACCACCGGTATTCTCCTGCGGCGCCTGGAGGCCTCCGAAACACTGGATGATGTATCGCACATCATCGTGGACGAGGTGCACGAGAGGAGCGAGGAGAGGTGAGATCGCACATCATCGTGGACGAGGTGCACGAGGGGAGCGAGGAGAGGTGAGCTGATCGCACATCATCGTGGACGAGGTTCACGAGAGGAGCGAGGAGAGGTGAGATCGCACATCATCGTGGACGAGGTGCACGAGGGGAGCGAGGAGAGGTGAGATCGCACATCATCGTGGACGAGGTTCACGAGAGGAGCGAGGAGAGGTGAGATCGCACATCATCGTGGACGAGGTGCACGAGAGGAGCGAGGAGAGGTGAGATCGCACATCGTGGACGAGGTGCACGAGGGGAGCGAGGAGAGGTGAGCTGATCGCACATCATCGTGGACGAGGTTCACGAGAGGAGCGAGGAGAGGTGAGCTGATCGCACATCATCGTGGACGAGGTGCACGAGGGGAGCGAGGAGAGGTGAGATCGCACATCATCGTGGACGAGGTTCACGAGAGGAGCGAGGAGAGGTGAGCTGATCGCACATCATCGTGGACGAGGTGCACGAGGGGAGCGAGGAGAGGTGAGATCGCACATCATCGTGGACGAGGTTCACGAGGGGAGCGAGGAGAGGTGAGATCGCACATCATCGTGGACGAGGTTCACGAGAGGAGCGAGGAGAGGTGAGATCGCACATCATCGTGGACGAGGTGCACGAGAGGAGCGAGGAGAGGTGAGATCGCACATCATCGTGGACGAGGTGCACGAGAGGAGCGAGGAGAGGTGAGATCGCACATCATCGTGGACGAGGTTCACGAGGGGAGCGAGGAGAGGTGAGCTGATCGCACATCATCGTGGACGAAGTTCACGAGAGGAGCGAGGAGAGGTGAGATCGCACATCATCGTGGACGAGGTTCACGAGAGGAGCGAGGAGAGGTGAGCTGATCGCACATCATCGTGGACGAAGTTCACGAGAGGAGCGAGGAGAGGTGAGCTGATCGCACATCATCGTGGACGAGGTTCACGAGAGGAGCGAGGAGAGGTGAGCTGATCGCACATCATCGTGGACGAGGTTCACGAGGGGAGCGAGGAGAGGTGAGATCGCACATCATCGTGGACGAGGTTCACGAGAGGAGCGAGGAGAGGTGAGCTGATCGCACATCATCGTGGACGAAGTTCACGAGAGGAGCGAGGAGAGGTGAGATCGCACATCATCGTGGACGAGGTTCACGAGGGGAGCGAGGAGAGGTGAGATCGCACATCATCGTGGACGAGGTTCACGAGAGGAGCGAGGAGAGGTGAGCTGATCGCACATCATCGTGGACGAAGTTCACGAGAGGAGCGAGGAGAGGTGAGCTGATCGCACATCATCGTGGACGAGGTTCACGAGAGGAGCGAGGAGAGGTGAGATCGCACATCATCGTGGACGAGGTTCACGAGAGGAGCGAGGAGAGGTGAGCTGATCGCACATCATCGTGGACGAGGTGCACGAGAGGAGCGAGGAGAGGTGAGATCGCACATCATCGTGGACGAGGTTCACGAGAGGAGCGAGGAGAGGTGAGCTGATTGCACATCATCGTGGACGAGGTGCACGAGAGGAGCGAGGAGAGGTGAGCTGATTGCACATCATCGTGGACGAGGTGCACGAGGGGAGCGAGGAGAGGTGAGCTGATCGCACATCATCGTGGACGAGGTTCACGAGAGGAGCGAGGAGAGGTGAGATCGCACATCATCGTGGACGAGGTGCACGAGAGGAGCGAGGAGAGGTGAGATCGCACATCATCGTGGACGAGGTGCACGAGAGGAGCGAGGAGAGGTGAGATCGCACATCATCGTGGACGAGGTGCACGAGAGGAGCGAGGAGAGGTGAGGGGAGGGAAAATTGAGGAGCGAGGGGAGGAAGGACAGGTGGGCGGCCGGATGGGCGCTTCAGCCCCCAAAGAAAGACTCTTGTATTCTCTGTGTGCGTTGTGCAGCATTGAAATGGCAGTATTAATTGTATTGTGCGTGGGTGGAAGGAAGCATGTGCTGGTTCACGCATTGCTAATGCTTTCGAGTTATCGTGTTATCGTATGGCCTCAAGTGGAAGGATGTTTCGTTTCTTTTCAAGACCCATGACGTGAGTGCTCTACGGTAAAGGTACTCTTTACGCTAGCAGTATGGGAATGGCTAATCATTATTTAGAAGAACTCCAGAAGCCGCTGTTAATATGTTACTGTTCGTTTCTCCGCCAGCCTGTTTCCCAGCCTGAATTGATTGTTCACCTTTTCTCAGTAGTACCTAACCAGTCACGGTAAGCTACCACGATTCCACCGTATAACGTTATTTCACTGCTATAAGCATCTGCGACATATCTGCTAGCCAAGTCATATTTCGGGTGACCAGTCTTCACCTCTGCTGTGCGATTGCGTGTAAATGGGAAAATGGCAGTAGCGCTGCGCTCACACCGTGTGGCCGCTGACCCGTGCCCCTCCCTGTCCGGCCGCCCCCACAGCGACTTCCTGCTGATGATCCTGCGGGACCTGCTGCCGAAGCGGCCGGACCTGCGGCTGATCCTGATGTCGGCCACGCTGGACGCCAAGCTGTTCTCCTCCTACTTCGGTGGCGCCCCCGTGATAGACATACCCGGTGAGAGGAGGGCGCAGTTGCGGCCACTTTAAGTCCTGATCATCATCAGCATCATCAGTGGGATGCGCGCCGGCCATACTGGCGGAGGCTTTTAATGAATTAATGCTTTAAATGAAGACTTAACGTTTGAGTGGAACAACTTTACCCATATATTTGCTATGATTTCCGATGGACGAGCAGATAGCCAAGCAATGAATGCAGTGTGGCTACTGCTTAAATAAATTGATATTTTTACTGAGGATCCTCCGAGCTACGGTCCTCAGAAGTCTGCAGTAAACTTGTGTTATCTATGTGCTGCTCCTTACGGTATGAATCAACTGTTTAGAACATTAGCCTTTTGCGTTCATCACCTCTCGCCCGGCAGGTAAAACGTTCCCAGTGACCCAGTTCTTCCTGGAGGACGCGATCGAATTCAGCGGCTTCGCTCTGGAGGAGAACTCTCCACACTCGCGCCGAGAGCGGGACCTGCTGACCTCGGAGGAGGCGAGTGGACGGCCGGTGGACTGGCGCCGCGAACTGGACCTCAGTGGACACCAGGAGGCGCCGCCGGCGAGCAGACGAGACGAGACGCTGCCCGTCAGCCTGCTGTCCCAGCGGTACTCTGGTGAGGGACGGGGAGGGGTGTAGACAGCAGACGGGACGAGACGCTGCCCGTCAGCCTGCTGTCCCAGCGGTACTCTGGTGAGGGACGGGGAGGGATGTAGACAGCAGAGGAGACGAGACGCTGCCCGTCAGCCTGCTGTCCCAGCGGTACTCTGGTGAGGGACGGGGAGGGGTGTAGGCAGCAGACGGGACGCTGCCCGTCAGTCTGCTGTTCCAGCGGTACTCTGGTGAGGGACGGGGAGGGGTGTAGGCAGCAGACGGGACGGTGCCCGTCAGCCTGCTGTCCCAGCGGTACTCTGGTGAGGGACGGGGAGGGGTGTAGGCAGCAGACGGGACGAGACGCTGCCCGTCAGCCTGCTGTCCCAGCGGTACTCTGGTGAGGGACGGGGAGATGTGTAGGCAGCAGAGGAGACGAGACGCTGCCCGTCAGCCTGCTGTCCCAGCGGTACTCTGGTGAGGGACGGGGAGGGGTGTAGGCAGCAGACGAGACGAGACGCTGCCCGTCAGCCTGCTGTCCCAGCGGTACTCTGGTGAGGGACGGGGAGGGGTGTAGGCAGCAGACGGGACGAGACGCTGCCCGTCAGCCTGCTGTCCCAGCGGTACTCTGGTGAGGGACGGGGAGGGGTGTAGGCAGCAGACGAGACGCTGCCCGTCAGTCTGCTGTCCCAGTGGTACTCTGGTGAGGGACGGGGAGGGGTGTAGGCAGCAGACGGGACGAGACGCTGCCCGTCAGCCTGCTGTCCCAGCGGTACTCTGGTGAGGGACGGGGAGGGGTGTAGGTAGCAGACGGGACGAGACGCTGCCCGTCAGCCTGCTGTCCCAGCGGTACTCTGGTGAGGGACGGGGAGGGGTGTAGACAGCAAACGGGACAAGACGCTGCCCGTCAGCCTGCTGTCCCAGCGGTACTCTGGTGAGGGACGGGGAGGGGTGTAGGCAGCAGACGGGACGAGACGCTGCCCGTCAGCCTGCTGTCCCAGCGGTACTCTGGTGAGGGACGGAGAGGGGTGTAGACAGCAAACGGGACGAGACGCTGCCCGTCAGCCTGCTGTCCCAGCGGTACTCTGGTGAGGGACGGGGAGGGGTGTAGACACTCAGAGGAGACGCTGCCCGTCAGCCTGCGGTCCCAGCGGTACTCTGGTGAGGGACGGGGAGGGGTGTAGGCAGCAGACGGGACGAGACGCTGCCCGTCAGCCTGCTGTCCCAGCGGTACTCTGGTGAGGGACGGGGAGGGGTGTAGGCAGCAGAGGAGACGAGACGCTGCCCGTCAGCCTGCTGTCCCAGCGGTACTCTGGTGAGGGACGGGGAGGGGTGTAGGCAGCAGACGAGACGCTGCCTACACCCCTCCCCGTCAGCCTGCTGTCCCAGCGGTACTCTGGTGAGGGACGGGGAGGGGTGTAGACAGCAGACGAGACGAGGCGCTGCCCGTCAGCCTGCTGTCCCAGCGGTACTCTGGTGAGGGGCGGGGAGGGGTGTAGGCAGCAGAGGAGACGAGACGCTGCCCGTCAGCCTGCTGTCCCAGCGGTACTCTGGTGAGGGACGGAGAGGGGTGTAGGCAGCAGACGGGACGAGACGCTGCCCGTCAGCTTGCTGTCCCAGCGGTACTCTGGTGAGGGACGGGGAGGGGTGTAGGCAGCAGACGAGACGCTGCCCGTCAGCCTGCTGTCCCAGCGGTACTCTGGTGATGGACGGGGAGGGGTGTAGGCAGCAGACGAGATGCTGCCCGTCAGCCTGCTGTCCCAGCGGTACTCTGGTGAGGGACGGGGAGGGGTGTAGGCAGCAGACGAGACGCTGCCCGTCAGCCTGCTGTCCCAGCGGTACTCTGGTGAGGGACGGGAAGGGGTGTAGGCAGCAGACGGGACGAGACGCTGCCCGTCAGCCTGCTGTCCCAGCGGTACTCTGGTGAGGGACGGGGAGGGGTGTAGACAACAGAGGAGACGCTGTCCCAGCGGTACTCTGGTGAGGGACGGGGAGGGGTGTAGGCAGCAGACGGGACGAGACGCTGCCCGCCAGCCTGCTGTCCCAGCGGTACTCTGGTGAGGGACGGGGAGGGGTGTAGGCAGCAGACGGGACGAGACGCTGCCCGTCAGCCTGCTGTCCCAGCGGTACTGTGGTGAGGGACGGGGAGGGGTGTAGGCAGCAGACGAGACGCTGCCCGTCAGCCTGCTGTCCCAGCGGTACTCTGGTGAGGGACGGGGAGGGGTGTAGGCGGCAGACGAGACGAGACGCTGCCCTTCAGCCTGCTGTCCCAGCGGTACTCTGGTGAGGGACGGGGAGGGGTGTAGGCAGCAGACGGGACGAGACGCTGCCCGTCAGCCTGCTGTCCCAGCGGTACTCTGGTGAGGGACGGGAGGGGTGTAGGCAGCAGACGAGACGAGACGCTGCCCGTCAGCCTGCTGTCCCAGCGGTACTCTGGTGAGGGACGGGGAAGGGTGTAGGCAGCAGACGAGACGCTGCCCGTCAGCCTGCTGTCCCAGCGGTACTCTGGTGAGGGACGGGAGGGGTGTAGACAGCAGACGGGACGAGACGCTGCCCGCCAGCCTGCTGTCCCATCGGTACTCTGGTGAGGGACGGGGAGGGGTGTAGACAACAGAGGAGACGAGACGCTGCCCGTCAGTCTGCTGTCCCAGCGGTACTCTGGTGAGGGACGGGGAGGGGTGTAGGCAGCAGACGGGACGAGACGCTGCCCGTCAGCCTGCTGTCCCAGCGGTACTCTGGTGAGGGACGGGGAGGGGTGTAGGCAGCAGACGAGACGCTGCCCGTCAGCCTGCTGTCCCAGCGGTACTCTGGTGAGGGACGGGGAGGGGTGCAGGCAGCAGACGAGACGAGACGCTGCCCGTCAGCCTGCTGTCCCAGCGGTACTCTGGTGAGGGACGGGGAGGGGTGTAGGCAGCAGACGAGACGAGACGCTGCCCGTCAGCCTGCTGTCCCAGCGGTACTCTGGTGAGGGACGGGGAGGGGTGTAGGCAGCAGAGGAGACGAGACGCTGCCCGTCAGCCTGCTGTCCCAGCGGTACTCTGGTGAGGGACGGGGAGGGATGTAGACAGCAGAGGAGACGAGACGCTGCCCGTCAGCCTGCTGTCCCAGCGGTACTCTGGTGAGGGACGGGGAGGGGTGTAGGCAGCAGACGAGACGAGACGCTGCCCGTCAGCCTGCTGTCCCAGCGGTACTCTGGTGAGGGACGGGGAGGGGTGTAGGCAGCAGACGGGACGCTGCCCGTCAGCCTGCTGTCCCAGCGGTACTCTGGTGAGGGACGGGGAGGGGTGTAGACAGCAGAGGAGACGAGACGCTGCCCGTCAGCCTGCTGTCCCAGCGGTACTCTGGTGAGGGACGGGGAGGGGTGTAGGCAGCAGACGAGACGCTGCCCGTCAGTCTGCTGTCCCAGCGGTACTGTGGTGAGGGACGGGGAGGGGTGTAGGCAGCAGACGAGACGCTGCCCGTCAGCCTGCTGTCCCAGCGGTACTCTGGTGAGGGACGGGGAGGGGTGTAGGCAGCAGACGAGACGAGACGCTGCCCGTCAGCCTGCTGTCCCAGCGGTACTCTGGTGAGGGACGGGGAGGGGTGTAGGCAGCAGACGAGACGCTGCCCGTCAGTCTGCTGTCCCAGCGGTACTCTGGTGAGGGACGGGGAGGGGTGTAGGCAGCAGACGAGACGCTGCCCGTCAGCCTGCTGTCCCAGCGGTACTCTGGTGAGGGACGGGAGGGGTGTAGACAGCAGACGGGACGAGACGCTGCCCGCCAGCCTGCTGTCCCAGCGGTACTCTGGTGAGGGACGGGGAGGGGTGTAGGCAGCAGACGGGACGAGACGCTGCCCGTCATCCTGCTGTCCCAGCGGTACTCTGGTGAGGGACGGGGAGGGGTGTAGGCAGCAGACGGGACGAGACGCTGCCCGTCAGCCTGCTGTCCCAGCGGTACTCGGGTGATGGACGGGGAGGGGTGTAGGCAGCAGACGAGAGGCTGCCCGTCAGCCTGCTGTCCCAGCGGTACTCTGGTGAGGGACGGGGAGGGGTGTAGACAGCAGACGGGACGAGACGCTGCCCGTCAGCCTGCTGTCCCAGCGGTACTCTGGTGAGGGACGGGTAGGGGTGTAGACAGCAGAGGAGACGCTGCCCGTCAGCCTGCTGTCCCAGCGGTACTCTGGTGAGGGACGGGGAGGGGTGTAGACAGCAGAGGAGACGAGACGCTGCCCGTCAGCCTGCTGTCCCAGCGGTACTCTGGTGAGGGACGGGGAGGGGTGTAGACAGCAAACGAGACGAGGCGCTGCCCGTCAGCCTGCTGTCCCAGCGGTACTCTGGTGAGGGACGGGGAGGGGTGTAGGCAGCAGAGGAGACGAGACGCTGCCCGTCAGTCTGCTGTCCCAGCGGTACTCTGGTGAGGGACGGGGAGGGGTGTAGGCAGCAGAGGAGACGCTGACCGTCAGCCTGCTGTCCCAGCGGTACTCTGGTGAGGGACGGGGAGGGGTTTAGACAGCAGAGGAGACGCTGCCCGTCAGCCTGCTGCCCCAGCGGTACTCTGGTGATGGACGGGGAGGGGTGTAGGGGGTTACCTTGACCAGGCACAGCCTATCACGTAGACGCCGGACATCTAAACTCAGACGTCCCAGCCGTGCGCTGATGGGGAGTGACGAGCCAGAGGGGAGTGACGAGCCAGAGGGGAGTGACGAGCCAGAGGGGAGTGACGAGCCAGAGGGGAGTGTCGAGCCAGAGGGGAGTGACGAGACGAGATAACATGAGCCACATGTTATCCCGCTGACCCTGGTCGCCGCGTTCCTTGTTCCTGCTGACCTGTTCTGTGTGCCCCGCCTGACCTGTTCTGTGTGCCCCGCCTGACCCCGGCTACCCTGTTCTGTGTGCCCCGCCTGACCTCGGCTGACCTGTTCTGTGTGCCCCGCCTGACCCCGGGTGCCCTGTTCTGTGCTGACCCCGCCTGACCCCGGCTACCCTGTTCTGTGTGCACCGCCTGACCCCGGCTGACCTGTTCTGTGCTGACCCCGCCTGACCCCGGCTGACCTGTTCTGTGTGCCCGCCTGACCCCGGCTGCCCTGTTCTGTGCTGACCCCGCCTGACCCCGCCTGACCCCGCCTGACCCCGCCTGACCCCGCCTGACCCTGGCTAACCTGTTCTGTGCTGACCCCGCCTGACCCCGGCTGCCCTGTTCTGTGCTGACCCCGGCTGACCTGTTCTGTGTGCCCCGCCTGACCTGTTCTGTGTGCCCCGCCTGACCCCGGGTGCCCTGTTCTGTGCTGACCCCGCCTGACCCCGGCTACCCTGTTCTGTGTGCCCCGCCTGACCCCGGCTGCCCTGTTCTGTGCTGACCCCGGCTGACCTGTTCTGTGTACCCCGCCTGACCCCGGCTGCCCTGATCTGTGCTGACCTCGCCTGACCCCGCCTGACCCTGGCTAACCTGTTCTGTGCTGACCCCGCCTGACCCCGCCTGACCCCGGCTGCCCTGTTCTGTGCTGACCCCGCCTGACCCCGGCCGCCCTGTCCTGACAGACTACTCTGAGCGAACACGGAAGGCGCTAGCGCTCACCGACCCAGACAAGATCAACTATAACATGGTGGAGGCGGTGCTGGCCTGGCTGGCCGACGGCGACCACCAGCACCCCAAGACTGGCTCCATTTTGGTGTGTATCACTCTCACCTGGCGTGACCTTACGTGTCCCAAAATGTGTCGATTTGGGTGGGAAATGACCCTAAATATGAATAATTTTGCACCATCGCTACCTATTTCAGGTGTGAATTTTCCACTCTAAAATTATAAATTGTGATATTGATTCCGATATAGACATAAATAGTGTTAACCCGTGCGCTCCGCTGGACGATTAGCTGGCATCTCCGGGATGGAGGTATCCGCACCAATTCAGCACGTGAATTAACTTGGACTTTTCCAACTGAATAAACTGAGCGGTGCCGGAGAGACAGATAGACAGACAGACAGACAGACAGACAGACAGACAGACAGACAGACAGACAGACAGACAGACAGACAGACAGACAGACAGACAGACAGACAGACAGACAGACAGACAGACAGACAGACAGACAGACAGACAGACAGACAGACAGACAGACAGACAGACAGACAGACAGACAGACAGACTGACTGACTGACTGACTGACTGACTGACTGGCTGACTGACTGACTGACTGACTGACTGACTGACTGGCAGACGTTTATCAAATAGTAATATGGTTATAGACTAAAAATACATGATGTCAAAGAAAACTACTGCTTTTTATATTCAAAACAAATCAATATTGTACCAATTTCTACATAATTTCCACTCTCATGGTCTTTTTTGGGCTCGAATTTTCCACTCTGACACACCCAAGGAGAAATGGAATCTTGGGACACTGGCGAATTGTGTACTGAACAAACGACGAACAAACAAACGAACAAACATAAGCCATGCAACAGGCCAGAGAGTCATACGCCTCATATTGTTGGCTTGATAAAGGGTTCTGACTGAAGCGTGAGTAATTTTCTGGAGTGGTGATAAACTAGGAAAGATGGGCAACTTTTACCAACCATTCTTATGCAGTCTCTCCTCACAAGATTTTGCATTGCTGCGAACCTCCACAGATACAATAAAGTTTCAGTTCCTACATATAACAGCTAAATCAACCAGATATCTGCTCTATCGAGTTACATTGCCATTTCTCTGGTGATCCCGCTATTGTGTGCAGGTGTTCCTGCCGGGACTGGTGTTCTCCATGTCAATGACGACCCCCTCCCCCGCCACTGTGTTCGGGTGTTCCTGCCTGGTCTGGCGGAGATCATGACCCTCCCCCCGCCACTGTGTTCGGGTGTTCCTGCCTGGTCTGGCGGAGATCATGACCCTCCCCCCGCCACTGTGTCCAGGTGTTCCTGCCTGGTCTGGCGGAGATCATGACCCTCCCCCCGCCACTATCCAGGTGTTCCTGCCTGGTCTGGCGGAGATCATGACCCTCCCCCCGCCATTGTGTGCAGGTGTTCCTGTCTGGTCTGGCGGAGATCATGACCCTCCCCCCGCCACTGTGTCCAGGTGTTCCTGCCTGGTCTGGCGGAGATCATGACCCTCCCCCCGCCACTGTGTCCAGGTGTTCCTGCCTGGTCTGGCGGAGATCATGACCCTCCCCGCCACTGTGTTCAGGTGTTCCTGCCTGGTCTGGCGGAGATCATGACCCTCCCCCCGCCACTGTGTCCAGGTGTTCCTGCCTGGTCTGGCGGAGATCATGACCCTCCCCCCGCCACTGTGTTCGGGTGTTCCTGCCTGGTCTGGCGGAGATCATGACCCTCCCCCCGCCACTGTGTCCAGGTGTTCCTGCCTGGTCTGGCGGAGATCATGACCCTCCCCCCGCCATTGTGTGCAGGTGTTCCTGCCTGGTCTGGCGGAGATCATGACCCTCCCCCCGCCACTGTGTTCGGGTGTTCCTGCCTGGTCTGGCGGAGATCATGACCCTCCCCCGCCACTGTGTCCAGGTGTTCCTGCCTGGTGTGGCGGAGATCATGACCCTCCCCCCGCCACTGTGTTCGGGTGTTCCTGCCTGGTCTGGCGGAGATCATGACCCTCCCCCCGTCACTGTGTTCGGGTGTTCCTGCCTGGTCTGGCGGAGATCATGACCCTCCCCCCGCCACTGTGTTCGGGTGTTCCTGCCTGGTCTGGCGGAGATCATGACCCTCCCCCCGCCATTGTGTCCAGGTGTTCCTGCCTGGTCTGGTGGAGATCATGACCCTCCCCCCGCCATTGTGTGCAGGTGTTCCTGCCTGGTCTGGTGGAGATCATGACCCTCCCCCCGCCACTGTGTTCAGGTGTTCCTGCCTGGTCTGGCGGAGATCATGACCCTCCCCCCGCCATTGTGTGCAGGTGTTCCTGCCTGGTCTGGCGGAGATCATGACCCTCCCCCCGCCACTGTGTCCAGGTGTTCCTGCCTGGTCTGGCGGAGATCATGACCCTCCCCCCGCCACTGTGTCCAGGTGTTCCTGCCTGGTCTGGCGGAGATCATGACCCTCCCCCCGCCACTGTGTTCGGGTGTTCCTGCCTGGTCTGGCGGAGATCATGACCCTCCCCCCGCCACTGTGTTCGGGTGTTCCTGCCTGGTCTGGCGGAGATCATGACCCTCCCCCCGCCACTGTGTTCGGGTGTTCCTGCCTGGTCTGGCGGAGATCATGACCCTCCCCCGCCACTGTGTGTAGGTGTTCCTGCCTGGTCTGGCGGAGATCATGACCCTCCCCCCGTCACTGTGTTCGGGTGTTCCTGCCTGGTCTGGCGGAGATCATGACCCTCCCCCCGCCACTGTGTCCAGGTGTTCCTGCCTGGTCTGGCGGAGATCATGACCCTCCCCCCGCCACTGTGTTCGGGTGTTCCTGCCTGGTCTGGCGGAGATCATGACCCTCCCCCCGCCACTGTGTTCGGGTGTTCCTGCCTGGTCTGGCGGAGATCATGACCCTCCCCCCGCCACTGTGTCCAGGTGTTCCTGCCTGGTCTGGCGGAGATCATGACCCTCCCCCCCGCCACTGTGTTCAGGTGTTCCTGCCTGGTCTGGCGAAGATCATGACCCTCCCCCCGCCACTGTGTGCAGGTGTTCCTGCCTGGTCTGGCGGAGATCATGACCCTCCCCCCGCCACTGTGTTCGGGTGTTCCTGCCTGGTCTGGCTGAGATCATGACCCTCCCCCCGCCACTGTGTGCAGGTGTTCCTGCCTGGTCTGGCGGAGATCATGACCCTCCCCCGCCACTGTGTGCAGGTGTTCCTGCCTGGTCTGGCGGAGATCATGACCCTCCCCCCGCCACTGTGTCCAGGTGTTCCTGCCTGGTCTGGCGGAGATCATGACCCTCCCCCCGCCACTGTGTTCGGGTGTTCCTGCCTGGTCTGGCGGAGATCATGACCCTCCCCCCGCCACTGTGTTCGGGTGTTCCTGTCTGGTCTGGCGGAGATCATGACCCTCCCCCGCCACTGTGTTCGGGTGTTCCTGCCTGGTCTGGCGGAGATCATGACCCTCCCCCGCCACTGTGTTCAGGTGTTCCTGCCTGGTCTGGCGGAGATCATGACCCTCCCCCCGCCACTGTGTGCAGGTGTTCCTGCCTGGTCTGGCGGAGATCATGACCCTCCCCCCGCCACTGTGTCCAGGTGTTCCTGCCTGGTCTGGCGGAGATCATGACCCTCCCCCCGCCACTGTGTCCAGGTGTTCCTGCCTGGTCTGGCGGAGATCATGACCCTCCCCCCGCCACTGTGTGCAGGTGTTCCTGCCTGGTCTGGCGGAGATCATGACCCTCCCCCCGCCACTGTGTTCAGGTGTTCCTGCCTGGTCTGGCGGAGATCATGACCCTCCCCCCGCCATTGTGTTCGGGTGTTCCTGCCTGGTCTGGCGGAGATCATGACCCTCCCCCCGCCACTGTATTCAGGTGTTCCTGCCTGGTCTGGCGGAGATCATGACCCTCCCCCCGCCACTGTGTTCAGGTGTTCCTGCCTGGTCTGGCGGAGATCATGACCCTCTCCCCGCCACTGTGTTCGGGTGTTCCTGCCTGGTCTGGCGGAGATCATGACCCTCCCCCCGCCACTGTGTTCAGGTGTTCCTGCCTGGTCTGGCGGAGATCATGACCCTCCCCCCGCCACTGTGTCCAGGTGTTCCTGCCTGGTGTGGCGGAGATCATGACCCTCCCCCAGCCACTGTGTTCAGGTGTTCCTGCCTGGTCTGGCGGAGATCATGACCTTCCCCCCGCCACTGTGTTCGGGTGTTCCTGCCTGGTCTGGCGGAGATCATGACCCTCCCCGCCACTGTGTTCGGGTGTTCCTGCCTGGTCTGGCGGAGATCATGACCCTCCCCCCGCCACTGTGTTCGGGTGTTCCTGCCTGGTCTGGCGGAGATCATGACCCTCCCCCGCCACTGTGTTCGGGTGTTCCTGCCTGGTCTGGCGGAGATCATGACCCTCCCCCCGCCACTGTGTTCGGGTGTTCCTGCCAGGTCTGGCGGAGATCATGACCCTCCCCCCGCCACTGTGTTCGGGTGTTCCTGCCTGGTCTGGCGGAGATCATGACCCTCCCCCCGCCACTGTGTTCGGGTGCTCCTGCCTGGTCTGGCGGAGATCATGACCCTGCATGACCAGCTGTTGTGTTCAGGTGTTCCTGCCGGGTCTGGCGGAGATCATGACCCTCCCCCGCCACTGTGTTCAGGTGTTCCTGCCTGGTCTGGCGGAGATCATGACCCTCCCCCCGCCACTGTGTGCAGGTGTTCCTGCCTGGTCTGGCGGAGATCATGACCCTCCCCCCGCCACTGTGTCCAGGTGTTCCTGCCTGGTCTGGCGGAGATCATGACCCTCCCCCGCCACTGTGTTCGGGTGTTCCTGCCTGGTCTGGCGGAGATCATGACCCTCCCCCCGCCACTGTGTCCAGGTGTTCCTGCCTGGTCTGGCGGAGATCATGACCCTTCCCCCGCCACTGTGTCCAGGTGTTCCTGCCTGGTCTGGCGGAGATCATGACCCTCCCCCCGCCACTGTGTGCGGGTGTTCCTGCCTGGTCTGGCGGAGATCATGACCCTCCCCCCGCCACTGTGTTCGGGTGTTCCTGCCTGGTCTGGCGGAGATCATGACCCTCCCCCCGCCACTGTGTTCAGGTGTTCCTGCCTGGTCTGGCGGAGATCATGACCCTCCCCCGCCATTGTGTTCGGGTGTTCCTGCCTGGTCTGGCGGAGATCATGACCCTCCCCCCGCCACTGTGTCCAGGTGTTCCTGCCTGGTCTGGCGGAGATCATGACCCTCCCCCCGCCACTGTGTTCGGGTGTTCCTGCCTGGTCTGGCGGAGATCATGACCCTCCCCCCGCCACTGTGTGCAGGTGTTCCTGCCTGGTCTGGCGGAGATCATGACCTTCCCCCCGCCACTGTGTTCGGGTGTTCCTGCCTGGTCTGGCGGAGATCATGACCCTCCCCCCGCCACTGTGTTCGGGTGTTCCTGCCTGGTCTGGCGGAGATCATGACCCTCTCCCCGCCACTGTGTTCGGGTGTTCCTGCCTGGTCTGGCGGAGATCATGACCCTCCCCCCGCCACTGTGTTCGGGTGTTCCTGGCTGGTCTGGCGGAGATCATGACCCTCCCCCCGCCACTGTGTCCAGGTGTTCCTGCCTGGTCTGGCGGAGATCATGACCCTCCCCCTGCCACTGTGTTCGGGTGTTCCTGCCTGGTCTGGCGGAGATCATGACCCTCCCCCGCCACTGTGTTCGGGTGTTCCTGCCTGGTCTGGCGGAGATCATGACCCTCCCCCGCCACTGTGTGCAGGTGTTCCTGCCTGGTCTGGCGGAGATCATGACCCTCCCCCCGCCACTGTGTTCGGGTGTTCCTGCCTGGTCTGGCGGAGATCATGACCCTCCCCCGCCACTGTGTTCGGGTGTTCCTGCCTGGTCTGGCGGAGATCATGACCCGCCACTGTGTTCGGGTGTTCCTGCCTGGTCTGGCGGAGATCATGACCCTCCCCCCGCCACTGTGTTCGGGTGTTCCTGCCTGGTCTGGCGGAGATCATGACCCTCCCCCCGCCACTGTGTTCGGGTGTTCCTGCCTGGTCTGGCGGAGATCATGACCCTCCCCCCGCCACTGTGTTCAGGTGTTCCTGCCTGGTCTGGCGGAGATCATGACCCTCCCCCGCCACTGTGTTCGGGTGTTCCTGCCTGGTCTGGCGGAGATCATGACCCTCCCCCCGCCACTGTGTTCGGGTGTTCCTGCCTGGTCTGGCGGAGATCATGACCCTCCCCCCGCCACTGTGTTCGGGTATTCCTGCCTGGTCTGGCGGAGATCATGACCCTCCCCCGCCACTGTGTCCAGGTGTTCCTACCTGGTCTGGCGGAGATCATGACCCTCCCCCCGCCACTGTGTTCGGGTGTTCCTGCCTGGTCTGGCGGAGATCATGACCCTCCCCCCGCCATTGTGTTCGGGTGTTCCTGCCTGGTCTGGCGGAGATCCTGACCCTCCCCCCGCCACTGTGTGCAGGTGTTCCTGCCTGGTCTGGCGGAGATCATGACCCTCCCCCCGCCACTGTGTTCGGGTGTTCCTGCCTGGTCTGGCGGAGATCATGACCCTCCCCCCGCCACTGTGTTCGGGTGTTCCTGCCTGGTCTGGCGGAGATCATGACCCTCCCCCCGCCACTGTGTTCGGGTGTTCCTGCCTGGTCTGGCGGAGATCATGACCCTCCCCCCGCCACTGTGTGCAGGTGTTCCTGCCTGGTCTGGCGGAGATCATGACCCTCCCCCGCCACTGTGTTCGGGTGTTCCTGCCTGGTCTGGCGGAGATCATGACCCTCCCCCCGCCACTGTGTTCAGGTGTTCCTGCCTGGTCTGGCGGAGATCATGACCCTCCCCCGCCATTGTGTTCAGGTGTTCCTGCCTGGTCTGGCGGAGATCATGACCCTCCCCCCGCCACTGTGTTCGGGTGTTCCTGCCTGGTCTGGCGGAGATCATGACCCTCCCCCCGCCACTGTGTGCAGGTGTTTCTGCCTGGTCTGGCGGAGATCATGACCCTGCCCCCGCCATTGTGTGCAGGTGTTCCTGCCTGGTCTGGCGGAGATCATGACCCTCCCCCCGCCACTGTGTTCGGGTGTTCCTGCCTGGTCTGGCGGAGATCATGACCCTCCCCCCGCCATTGTGTGCAGGTGTTCCTGCCTGGTCTGGCGGAGATCACGACCCTCCCCCCGTCACTGTGTGCAGGTGTTCCTGCCTGGTCTGGCGGAGATCATGACCCTCCCCCCGCCACTGTGGGGCGTTCGGGTGTTCCTGCCTGGTCTGGCGGAGATCATGACCCTCCCCCGCCACTGTGTTCGGGTGTTCCTGCCTGGTCTGGCGGAGATCATGACCCTCCCCCGCCACTGTGTCCAGGTGTTCCTACCTGGTCTGGCGGAGATCATGACCCTCCCCCCGCCACTGTGTTCGGGTGTTCCTGCCTGGTCTGGCGGAGATCATGACCCTCCCCCCGCCACTGTGTTCGGGTGTTCCTGCCTGGTCTGGCGGAGATCATGACCCTGCCCCCGCCATTGTGTTCAGGTGTTCCTGCCTGGTCTGGCGGAGATCATGACCCTCCCCCCGCCATTGTGTTCAGGTGTTCCTGCCTGGTCTGGCGGAGATCATGACCCTCCCCCGCCATTGTGTTCAGGTGTTCCTGCCTGGTCTGGCGGAGATCATGACCCTCCCCCGCCACTGTGTCCAGGTGTTCCTGCCTGGTCTGGCGGAGATCATGACCCTCCCCCGTCACTGTGTGCAGGTGTTCCTGCCTGGTCTGACGGAGATCATGACCCTCCCCCCGCCACTGTGTTCAGGTGTTCCTGCCTGGTCTGGCGGAGATCATGACCCCCCCCCCCCCCGCCACTGTGTGCAGGTGTTCCTGCCTGGTCTGGCGGAGATCATGACCCCCCCCCCCCCCCCCGCCACTGTGTTCAGGTGTTCCTGCCTGGTCTGGCGGAGATCATGACCCTGCATGACCAGCTGCTGGGTCACCGGACGCTGGGGAAGCGGGCGGCGCGATTCCTGCTGGTACCGCTCCACTCGAGCCTCAGCAGCGAGGAGCAACAGCTGGTGTTCAGGTCAGGTTTGCTATTTCACGACCAGGGAGTTATTTTGTGCGACTGGGTGGAAACATAGGAACTGGTCTGGTATGACGTGCTCTTCTGAACTTCCCGTTGTTCAAAAAGGCTACGAGTGGGCATCATAGGTTTCTGCTTTATGAACGTCTGGTTCCGTATTTCTACGCCAGCGAAGATGGTGGGAGTGGAGTGTTCAGTGTACCTAACGTATTTTTACTGTTATAATTCCTTTGCCATTTTGCAGGAAGCCGAAGCCCGGCGTGAGAAAAATTGTTATCTCCACGAACCTGGCGGAGACGTCCATCACCATTGACGACTGCGTCTTCGTCATAGACTGCGGCAAGATGAAGGAGAAAATGTGAGTTCTTATATTGTCATCGAACGTTATTTGTTTGTACGGGATCCTCGGCCCAAAGTGAAACGCAACCAGTAATATTGCGTGGTTTCCCATCCAAATTGCGTGTTTCTCATTCCGTCGTTATTCTTTTTGTGTCGTATTTCCTTACTGTAATGTCTTAAAGACAGCACAGTAATCATCACTATCACTACCATCACTATCACCACCATCACTATCACCACCATCACTATCACCACCAACAGCTGTCATCAATCGATAGCTAACTAGCACCACCAACAGCTGTCATCAATCGATAGCTAACTATCACCACCAACAGCTGTCATCAATCGATAGCTAACTATCACCACCAACAGCTGTCATCAATCGATAGCTAACTATCACCACCAACAGCTGTCATCAATCGATAGCTAACTATCACCACCAACAGCTGTCATCAATCGATAGCTAACTAGCACCACCAACAGCTGTCATCAATCGATAGCTAACTATCACCACCAACAGCTGTCATCAATCGATAGCTAACTAGCACCACCATCAGCTGTCATCAATCGATAGCTAACTAGCACCACCAACAGCTGTCATCAATCGATAGCTAACTAGCACCACCAACAGCTGTCATCAATCGATAGCTAACTAGCACCACCAACAGCTGTCATCAATCGATAGCTAACTATCACCACCAACAGCTGTCATCAATCGATAGCTAACTAGCACCACCAACAGCTGTCATCAATCGATAGCTAACTATCACCACCAACAGCTGTCATCAATCGATAGCTAACTATCACCACCAACAGCTGTCATCAATCGATAGCTAACTATCACCACCAACAGCTGTCATCAATCGATAGCTAACTATCACCACCAACAGCTGTCATCAATCGATAGCTAACTAGCACCACCAACAGCTGTCATCAATCGATAGCTAACTATCACCACCAACAGCTGTCATCAATCGATAGCTAACTAGCACCACCAACAGCTGTCATCAATCGATAGCTAACTATCACCACCAACAGCTGTCATCAATCGATAGCTAACTAGCACCACCAACAGCTGTCATCAATCGATAGCTAACTATCACCACCAACAGCTGTCATCAATCGATAGCTAACTAGCACCACCAACAGCTGTCATCAATCGATAGCTAACTAGCACCACCAACAGCTGTCATCAATCGATAGCTTACTAGCACCACCAACAGCTGTCATCAATCGATAGCTAACTAGCACCACCAACAGCTGTCATCAATCGATAGCTAACTATCACCACCAACAGCTGTCATCAATCGATAGCTAACTAGCACCACCAACAGCTGTCATCAATCGATAGCTAACTATCACCACCAACAGCTGTCATCAATCGATAGCTAACTATCACCACCAACAGCTGTCATCAATCGATAGCTAACTAGCACCACTAACAGCTGTCATCAATCGATAGCTATCGAACTTGTGGTGTCTAGGCTAGTGAGCCTCCCCACAGTGTAGCGCCGTACTCTGTCGGCCTCTCTCCGTCCCTCAACTCTGTCGGCCTCTCTCCGTCCCGCAACCACCGGACTCTGTCGGCCTCTCTCCGTCCCGCAACCACCGGACTCTGTCGGCCTCTCTCCGTCCCGCAACCACCGGACTCTGTCGGCCTCTCTCCGTCCCGCAACCACCGGACTCTGTCGGCCTCTCTCCGTCCCGCAACCACCGGACTCTGTCGGCCTCTCTCCGTCCCGCAACCACCGGACTCTGTCGGCCTCTCTCCGTCCCGCAACCACCGGACTCTGTCGGCCTCTCTCCGTCCCGCAACCACCGGACTCTGTCGGCCTCAATCCGTCCCGCAACCACCGGACTCTGTCGGCCTCTCTCCGTCCCGCAACCACCGGACTCTGTCGGCCTCTCTCCGTCCCGCAACCACCGGACTCTGTCGGCCTCTCTCCGTCCCGCAACCACCGGACTCTGTCGGCCTCTCTCCGTCCCGCAACCACACCGCACACGGAGCCAAGCATACGATGGCTGGCCCCCAGCCATCGCCTGCCTTCCTGCTCCTCGTGTGATCTATGTATGTGATCTCTCTGCCTGCTCCTCGTGTGTGATCTATGTGATCTCTCTGCCTGCTCCTCGTGTGTGATCTATGTGATCTCTCTGCCTGCTCCTCGTGTGATCTCTCTGCCTGCTCCTCGTGTGATCTATGTGATCTCTCTGCCTGCTCCTCATGTGATCTATGTGATCTCGCCTGCTCCTCGTGTGATCTATGTGATCTCTCTGCCTGCTCCTCGTGTGATCTATGTGATCTCTCTGTCTGCTCTTCGTGTGATCTATGTGATCTCTCTGCCTGCTCCTCGTGTGATCTAAGTGATCTCTCTCCGACACGTATCAAAGCGTGCGGACGAGTTTGGGTCCGTTGAAACCATGATTTTGTGGAGGTGAAGAAGAATCATTCAAATGAATTGTGTAGGAACAGGTCATTTTAGGAACGGAAGCGCTCATTTGCTGGTCATCTGACCCGTGTCTTGTGTACTTTCCTGCCAGGTTTGGCCTTGACCCGTGCCTCTGCCCCCTCCCTTGCCCAGGTTTGACCCGCAGAGGCGGATGGAGAGTCTCGAGACAGTATGGGTGTCCCGGGCCAACGCTGACCAGCGCAAGGGTCGCGCCGGCCGTGTGATGCCCGGTATATGTTTCCACATGTACACCAGCTATAGGTGAGTTGCATTTGTATCGTGATGCGGTGTGCAGCGGCGTGAGACTGGTGTGTCCGAGACTCGTGTATCCGAGACTCGTGTATCCGAGACTCGTGTATCCGAGACTCGTGTATCCGAGACTCGTGTATCCGAGACTCGTGTATATGAGACTCGTGTATCCGAGACTCGTGTATCTGAGCGCCACATAACCAGGGCAGTCGCGGCGCCAGTAAATCCCAAAACACTACCACCACCACCACATTATGTATCACCACAGTCACTGTGGGAAACAGGGTATTATTGCCAGCCTCCCTTGTGAATATCAGTAGTGAGAAATCAACACAGGGTTCCTGGGTACGATGGGCATTCAGCATGTCATTTGCGTTCTTTTCGCGTATTCTGCTATTAAAGATGTTATTTTAAGTTACACCATCATTTAGTGGACAAGTTGTGTGCTCGTGATAATTTGATCGATAAAGCTTTGGTTGCTTAACCTCCGGCTTCCCGCTGTCTGTCCAGTTATGGGCGCCAAGTGACCATAAGTAGTCGCTGCGCCCAAAAACCCCAATCATCATTTCATAATTTATTTAGGAAACCATCCACAACGTGGCTATTACGGCTCCTGTACAGTACATGTGGTAAGGACATTTGTTTTACACGACACAATACAGTTTGCATAGGCACTATTTGGAGGCACTCGCTCACGTCACTCATTCGGTTATTGCCAATGCGGCTACAAATTCGCACCTGGACGGAGCAGCTTTCACGGTTGATGGCAGCGCATTCCACGTGCCGACTGCTCGGTACGAGAAACCCTTCTGGGTCTGAGCCATTCTACATTTCGGAAGATGAAGGTCTCCGGCGTCGGCAGCCCTTGTGCTCCTGGCCGATACGTCAGCCCGCTTGGCGAACATGTTTCGCAGCGCCTTAGGGCACTGTCGACTGGTCAGGGCTTTGTGGACGTTGGTACAGTCGTGTCGGACGACCAGTACCTCTACTCTCTCCCACCCGAGAGACGTGAGAGCTGGCGAGATGTGTTCTCTACGTCGCACGCCGGTGACGAGCCGAGCGGCAAAGTTCAGGGACTTCTGAACGCGATGCAGACGGCACTGGGCAGCCCCTCCCCAGGCGGACAGGCAGTAAAGGATATGAGGAAAAACGTGTGTTTGGACGAGGAGTTTAAGGACGTCAGGAGTGAGGTGATGGCGGATTTTATACAGAGATGCGGTGATTGCATTGCACCTCCGTACCACCATGGATACATGAGGATCCCAGTTGAGGTGCTGGTCGAGGAGGACTCCCAACACTTTGATGGTAGGGGATGGGGTGACAGTCGAGCCAGAGACGTTGATGCTGAAATTTTTCGCCATTTTGAGGGAGGATTTTGTACCAATGAGAGCAAAGTCAGTCTTGTCCGGATTCATTTTTAGGCTGTTAGCTTGGAACCAGTTTTGAAGGCATTGGATAGACTCCTCGACCCGCGTCTTGAGGTCGGATAGGCCGATGGGGTCAGGGAGGGAGTGGTCCAGGAGTTGGGTATCATCAGCATAGGATAGGAGACGGCCGTGGAGGAGGAAGGAGGACAGATCGTTGATGAATATGAGGAAGAGGATCATCATCATCATCATCATCCTGTTTGTCCAGGTACCGTCACCACATCCGCTCGCAGCCGGTGCCGGAGATACAGCGGGTTCCTCTGGAACAGCTGGTGCTGCGTATCAAGATCCTGCCGCTCTTCACAGGAAAGGAGGTCGCCAAGGTGCTCGGTAAGAACACCCTAAATCAGAACTCAAAATACGTAATGTATGTTCATGGTTGGGTGCAAAATGACCAAAGTAGTCGTCGCGGCCTAAAACCTCAATAATCAAGCAAGCTGTATGGTGATGGTGCTGCGTTGGTATCTTTCATGATGACAGCTGTAAAAAGGAAGTCACAAATACGTTAGCCAAGAAAAATCGCCGTTTCGAAATAAATATTCAAGGTTTATGAATGTCAAAACTTATTAATTGCAACAGTATTGATCGGTGTTTGAGTCGCATGGTGAGCCTCTTTACGTCATCATCCCGGTGTTCCTCGCACCACACCTGATAGCGCAGCGTCACCTTTACACCGTCCCCGTGACTGACTCCAACCTTTACACCGTCCCCGTGACTGACTCCAACCTTTACACCGTCCCCGTGACTGACTCCAACCTTTACACCGTCCCCGTGACTGACTCCAACCTTTACACCGTCCCCGTGACTGACTCCAACCTTTACACCGTCCCCGTGACCGACTCCAACCTTTACACCGTCCCCGTGACCGACTCCAACCTTTACACCGTACACGTGACCGACTCCAACCTTTACACCGTCCCCGTGACTGACTCCAACCTTTACACCGTCCCCGTGACTGACTCCAACCTTTACACCGTCCCCGTGACCGACTCCAACCTTTACACTGTCCCCGTGACCGACTCCCACCTTTACACCGTCCCCGTGACTGACTCCAACCTTTACACCGTCCCCGTGACTGACTCCAACCTTTACACCGTCCCCGTGACTGACTCCAACCTTTACACCGTCCCCGTGACTGACTCCAACCTTTACACCGTCCCCGTGACCGACTCCAACCTTTACACCGTCCCCGTGACTGACTCCAACCTTTACACCGTCCCCGTGACCGACTCCAACCTTTACACCGTCCCCGTGACCGACTCCAACCTTTACACCGTCCCCGTGACTGACTCCAACCTTTACACCGTCCCCGTGACCGACTCCAACCTTTACACCGTCCCCGTGACCGACTCCAACCTTTACACCGTCCCCGTGACTGACTCCAACCTTTACACCGTCCCCGTGACTGACTCCAACCTTTACACCGTCCCCGTGACTGACTCCAACCTTTACACCGTCCCCGTGACTGACTCCAACCTTTACACCGTTCCCGTGACTGACTCCAACCTTTACACCGTCCCCGTGACCGACTCCAACCTTTACACCGTCCCCGTGACCGACTCCAACCTTTACACCGTCCCCGTGACTGACTCCAACCTTTACACCGTCCCCGTGACCGACTCCAACCTTTACACCGTCCCCGTGACTGACTCCAACCTTTACACCGTTCCCGTGACTGACTCCAACCTTTACACCGTCCCTGTGACCGACCCCAACCTTTACACCGTCCCCGTGACTGACTCCAACCTTTACACCGTCCCCGTGACCGACTCCAACCTTTACACCGTCCCCGTGACCGACTCCAACCTTTACACCGTCCCCGTGACTGACTCCAACCTTTACACCGTCCCCGTGACTGACTCCAACCTTTACACCGTCCCCGTGACTGACTCCAACCTTTACACCGTCCCCGTGACCGACTCCAACCTTTACACCGTCCCCGTGACTGACTCCAACCTTTACACCGTCCCCGTGACCGACTCCAACCTTTACACCGTCCCCGTGACTGACTCCAACCTTTACACCGTCCCCGTGACCGACTCCAACCTTTACACCGTCCCCGTGACTGACTCCAACCTTTACACCGTCCCCGTGACCGACTCCAACCTTTACACCGTCCCCGTGACTGACTCCAACCTTTACACCGTCCCCGTGACCGACTCCAACCTTTACACCGTCCCCGTGACTGACTCCAACCTTTACACCGTCCCCGTGACTGACTCCAACCTTTACACCGTCCCCGTGACTGACTCCAACCTTTACACCGTCCCCGTGACCGACTCCAACCTTTACACCGTCCCCGTGACCGACTCCAACCTTTACACCGTCCCCGTGACTGACTCCAACCTTTACACCGTCCCCGTGACCGACTCCAACATTTACACCGTCCCCGTGACCGACTCCAATCTTTACACCGTCCCCGTGACTGACTCCAACCTTTACACCGTCCCCGTGACTGACTCCAACCTTTACACCGTCCCCGTGACTGACTCCAACCTTTACACCGTCCCCGTGACTGACTCCAACCTTTACACCGTCCCCGTGACCGACTCCAACCTTTACACCGTCCCCGTGACTGACTCCAACCTTTACACCGTCCCCGTGACTGACTCCAACCTTTACACCGTCCCCGTGACTGACTCCAACCTTTACACCGTCCCCGTGACAGACTCCAACCTTTACACCATCCCCGTGACCGACTCCAACCTTTACACCGTCCCCGTGACTGACTCCAACCTTTACACCGTCCCCGTGACTGACTCCAACCTTTACACCGTCCCCGTGACTGACTCCAACCTTTACACCGTCCCCGTGACTGACTCCAACCTTTACACCGTCCCCGTGACCGACTCCAACCTTTACACCGTCCCCGTGACCGACTCCAACCTTTACACCGTCCACGTGACCGACTCCAACCTTTACACCGTCCACGTGACCGACTCCAACCTTTACACCGTCCCCGTGACTGAATCCAACCTTTACACCGTCCCCGTGACTGACTCCAACCTTTACACCGTCCCCGTGACTGACTCCAACCTTTACACCGTCCCCGTGACCGACTCCAACCTTTACACCGTCCCCGTGACTGACTCCAACCTTTACACCGTCCCCGTGACCGACTCCAACCTTTACACCGTCCCCGTGACTGACTCCAACCTTTACACCGTCCCCGTGACCGACTCCAACCTTTACACCGTCCCCGTGACCGACTCCAACCTTTACACCGTCCCCGTGACCGACTCCAACCTTTACACCGTCCCCGTGACCGACTCCAACCTTTACACCGTCCCCGTGACTGACTCCAACCTTTACACCGTCCCCGTGACCGACTCCAACCTTTACACCGTCCCCGTGACTGACTCTAACCTTTACACCGTCCCCGTGACTGACTCCAACCTTTACACCGTCCCCGTGACCGACTCCAACCTTTACACGGTCCCCGTGACTGACTCCAACCTTTACACCGTCCCTGTGACCGACTCCAACCTTTACACCGTCCCCGTGACTGACTCCAACCTTTACACCGTCCCCGTGACTGACTCCAACCTTTACACCGTCCCCGTGACCGACTCCAACCTTTACACCGTCCCCGTGACCGACTCCAACCTTTACACCGTCCCCGTGACTGACTCCAACCTTTACACCGTCCCCGTGACCGACTCCAACCTTTACACCGTCCCCGTGACTGACTCCAACCTTTACACCGTCCCCGTGACTGACTCCAAACTTTACACCGTCCCCGTGACCGACTCCAACCTTTACACCGTCCCCGTGACCGACTCCAACCTTTACACCGTCCCTGTGACCGACTCCAACCTTTACACCGTCCTCGTGACCGACTCCAACCTTTACACCGTCCCCGTGACCGACTCCAACCTTTACACCGTCCCCGTGACCGACTCCAACCTTTACACCGTCCCTGTGACCGACTCCAACTTTTACACTGTCCCTGTGACCGACTCCAACCTTTACACCGTCCCTGTGACCGACTCCAACCCGTCATGCGCCGGCGTCCGTGTGTGGAGTATCCCCCCCCCCCTCTCCAGGCCGCGTGATGGAGTCCCCCTAGACTCTGTGACTGACACCTGCCCCTGTGAGCCCCTCAGGCCGCGTGTTGGAGTCCCCCTAGACTCTGTGACTGACACCCGCCCCTGTGTGCCCCTCAGGCCGCGTGCTGGAGTCCCCCTAGACTCTGTGACTGACACCTGCCCCTGTGTGCCCCCCAGGCCGCGTGTTGAGTCCCTCTAGACTCTGTGACTGACACCCGCCCCTGTGTGCCCCTCAGGCCGCGTGCTGGAGTCCCCCGCGGCTGAGAGCGTGTCCTCGGCGATACGGCGACTCCAGGAGCTGGGAGCGCTGGACCAGCAAGAAAAGCTGACTCCGCTCGGGTACCACGTGGCCGCCCTGCCCGTGGATGTCAGGTGAGGGCACCACGTGGCCACCCTTCCCGTGGATGTTGGGTGAGGTCACCACGTGGCCGCTGTGGATGACAGGTGAGGTCACCACGTGGCCGATGTGGATGTCAGGTGAGGTCACCACGTGGCCGCTCTGTCCGTGGATGGATGCCAGGTGAGGTCACCACGTGGCCGCTGTGCCTGTGGATGTCAGGTGAGGCGGCTGGCCAGCTACGGCGGGAGGAGGTCTTCAATGCCGTCTGATTGTCGCCCGAATGCAGCCGGTGATGCAAGCCGGCGATTGTGGCTCACTTCACTGACTTTGTTTGTCAGTACGCCGCCTTATCTGTGTATTTACTGTGACGTCACGAGTCATTATATTTATAGTTATGCCGCTTTTTAGGATTTGCATGTTTTTTGCATATTGGTAGTATTTAGTAATGCACTCCATTATAATCCTAAATATGCCTGGAATGCAATACATATTTTCGTGTTTAGGTTGTGTTGATGCATGGGTGCTGCCACTTTTCGAAAGTTAGGGGGCGGAGGCATTCTGAAGTTG